>DWTO01005600.1:0-10609 GCA_018244755.1 Jemadia pseudognetus
CCATCCCATAAGGGTCTTGGTCTGACGATATAGTAAGAATTATAAAGTATTCGTAAAGGTCACGCAATGATCATTGGTAACAATACCTTTGTAAGGAATAATGCAAATTCAGCGGAACAAATTATTGTTACGATTATTATGCTATCACGCCAAGTCCCTTACGGGATGGACAGAGAACGCCGAATGCCAGATATTTCCAGCCCCCCAGACCGTATGTACAGTGGAATACATAATCATATATACAATGCCAATTCAAGTTTGGTCCCTCTGATGGCCGTCAGATCTCACGTTACCGGAGACAGGACGAGAACCTATTTCGCGCACGCGCAACACGCACACTCCCCTTTGATTTTCTCACAAACGCCTAAAGCCAACAATTTGTGCGATTCAAAGTCAAAGACCTTTGACTTTGAATCGTACAAATTGTTGGCTTACACATACACCAAATTAATCGCACCTAATTTCGTCACGTTGAAATTTCAGTGTTCATATACAAGACTTTTCTTTTAAATAATAATTATTAAAATGATTCTTAGTGTACTACGTGATTCTTTGTTTGTAACATGTGTGGATAACCCCTTTCAGCAGGTCCAATAAATATATGATAGCCCCTAACTTCAGATATGTATAAGCAAAAAGCTTGTACTAATCCCATACCGTATAATTAATTTACATTTATCTGTATGTACATAAATGATTAATTAAATAAATAATAAGAACACATAGCCCAGGATTCTTTAAAGCAAGCGTTAATTGGCTTTCCCAGGCTCCATCTTAGGGCGGATCCACGCTTTCCATCAACCGGATCGCAACTAAACGCCAGCCTACCATAGTACACAAATAAGCAGGTGTTACGAAATGATTAACATTTAACGCCCGCTTCATGCACCAACACGAAATAGTGCAGAGTTTTAACATTTACAAAGAGAACAATGATCTCAATAACATTGTGAAACGTTAGACTAGAAGGGAGGGCGAAGGCATGTAGGATGTAGGTCCACGGCCGCCCTGAGATGCGAAATGTCAGCAGCTATCAACCTTACATTCGCGCGACTCACAGCGGCGGCTCTAATAATGCAAGGACGTATGCAATCTAATAGATTGGTTTGTGAGATTGCGTTGCATGCACGCCTGCTCCAATGGGGCAGGTTTTGTTATTATTGCTTGTAAATAGCTTTAAATCTGGTGAACGCTCCCACTAGTAGTGTTCCACCCTCCTCTGCCCACATCTTCAGGGATTACAGGTGTGATGTTACGTTTACGTTATACATAGCTTTGCGTTAACTGTTAATTATGTGTTTCCGCAAAACAACGCCCGACTCAATTAATCATACGCCTATAATCCACGAAGAGGTGAGCCTATTGCAATAAACCAGGATAATGTTCAGTCCGAGCCACTACTAGTAAGTCTAAGTTAGAAAAATCCAGTAGTAACCGACCCGGGATTTGAACCTAGAACCTGTCGAGCGGCAGTCGTGCTTACAACCAACACGACTAACGAGCCAGTCAATTTAACTTAACCATTACTATTATTATATGATCACGCCAGGTCCCTTACAAGGCGGGCAGGGAGCACCGAACGATTTTTAACGTAAACTGACTATAAACATATTTAAAAAAAATTTTTTCGTTGCAGTATATAATAGCTCCATTGTTTAATGTTGGGTATCGCAGTTGAATGTAGAATGAACGGTATACAATAAGCTTAATGTGTCATTCGAGTGTGTCATTGTCATAACTTTGCTTTGTAGCAAAAATATATACTAAGTAGTTATGGTTTACGCTACCTACTGACACTTATAAGTTTACCGTTAGTTCTCACATTGTAAATTAGTTTGTTAACATTGACCACAATAATTTCTAATTCGACTCCTGATCAAGAGGTCCTAGGTTTAGTGGAATTAAATACCGTATCAGTTACTATTTAAAAAAATGCTATCTTAGAATTTCTAGTTCGATCTCTAGTAATGTCTCGGAGTCTGTATTTTTGCCCCGTGCATGGCAATAGACTCACCCCTATTCCATAGAGGGACCTATCTGGTGAAACGTGAGAATGTACCTCTTCGGGTATTACGTTACGTGTTATTGCGTTAGTAATTGTAATGTCACAGCACAAATTTACTCATTGTTGCCTGTGTGTGCTGAAGCAAAAAGTATGACAATAAATTATAAACTTCAAATTATTGGTAGAGTTTTTTTACGTGTTGTTATATTTGTAATATATAGCTGGTCGGTCGCCGAACGCCCCGGTCGAGACTCGCTCTCGGTAAACTATCAGAGATTACTGAATGATCGCATGTTCCGAGAACCGCGGTAAGCTCCTCAAAGGCCGGGCAGAGTCGAGAGAGAAAAAATCAATCCCTTTGTTACTAACAACTCAGGTGTACCGAAATAGGATAAAACAAATTGAACACGCTCTGACAGCCAACACTCGCCCGGGCTCGGAGGCGCCGAGCCGGCCGCGTTATTTATCGACACAAGTTACGTATCTCGATTATTATTACATTATCTATGAATTTGTCTTGCTGCTCGTGCTTCAGAAGAACCAATGTCAAGAATAAAGTCGATACTAATTTATTTAATTGTATTCAATATTTGTGGTATAAAGAAAAAATGTGATATTTGAACCCTTATACACAAACAAGAGTTAAAAAATTATCTTTGTTTTTTGTTTATTATTATTATGTTTACAAAAAATTATTAATTTTAACATGTTATTACGTTTATATTTGAAAAAGTACAAATTCCACTTCCAGTTACAGAATACTTCTTATAAATGGACAGGAATAATTTTAGCGGTGTAAAAGGACCTGTATTTATTCCTCGACTTTGAATATACGGAGACGATCATCGGGATGGGCGCGCGGCGCGGGCGACGGGCGCGGGGCGGCGGGGCGTGCGCTTCGATTCCGAGAAGCTGCATCGAACCTTGGAGGCTGGCGGCGGCAACATCACACGACGGGATCTCGTTAACTCCGCCGGGAGGCGAAAAACGGACGCACGGACGCCGCGGCGGATGCACTTTGAGTGTACTCAATTAAAATGAAAACATCATCGGCGCGCCTCCATCTCGCTTGCCTATGATCTCTCGAGATTTCTGATTTACGCCACCAGTATTTCATGTTTATTTTTACCGTCAGCCGCTCACAACAAACAAGCAATTATGGGAAGGTTTAATAGTTCGTTTCGGCGTGCTGTAGTTATATTTACGTGAACATGAGCCATTTCGCGTAGAAGCGACCTACGCCATGGGCTGTAAATTACATCGGTTCTTTAGTTTACGCTCCTTGTATTTCTTTTAGAAATAATAGTTTTTAGCGTTGCATACTTTTCCACGTGAAATTAACTTGTTAGTAATAAACATAAGCTATTCGATGCTTTGTTTATTATTTTTAATATCTGCAGTATTAAATGACCACTGTAGTTATAGTTATTAATAATTATTATTAACCATTAACGATATATTTATATCCGAATAAATTGGGTCTACGAGTAAACCATTTAATGTTTCACTCATTAGTCATTATTGCTTAGCTCAATTTTACCGCAACGGTGGTCATAGGCAACTCGACACGAGGTTCTTCAAGAAAAGCGCAAGCGACTTCACAGGCAATGGTAACCACTAACCAGCAGATAGCCTTTTTGCCTGTTTGTCAGGCATTTGAATATATGAATAAAAATATTTTGTTATTTAAGTTTGATTTACAATTTAGTTTATTTTATTAACATACTGTCTATTGGCCGACAGAATTACTTTAAAAAATAAGTATTAGCAGTAAAATATCGAACACACATTTTTATACCGAAAGACATTCGTCTTCTTTCTATGTGTTTTAAATACGTTATTGAAAATCAGCCAATTTTGTTTTTAGACAATTTGACAATAATATTTTCTAATTCAGTTCAACTCTTTGAAATACTAATATAACTTATAATATTTTAATTTATTTATACCTATATGTATAATTTAAATAGCATTACTTTTTACATCCAGTTATAGTAAAGGGATAAATCGTGAGGAAACCTCACAGTTCTACGTAATATTCTCTAAGGCGTGTAAAATGTGCAAGCAGCCGGCCACGCGGCGATCTATTATAGCCTTAACTTTTCTTACTCTAAGAGAAGAACAGGATACAACAGTGGAAGGGTTAGAGGGTTAATGGGAAGATTCATAAGTCTCCGTAACTGCCGTGTGTGTATAAACAGTGATCAATGTAGTTGTAGATGAAGCATATCAGCTATCTAAGGATAAAGACATTTATTTCTATTGCGTAATATAGTACCTATATATTTTTATTGCATAATATAAGCTATATGGCATAATATAACAAAAATGCGTGTATGCGTTTTTAATTAAATATGTGTATTAACTATACATATACATATTTCACTAAAAGCCCATACAAAACACACCAAACCGTTCTGTTAACACGACTCATTTTAATCACAAGCGTTAGCATTACTTAAACATTTTTTTACTTGTTGTTTTTAAAATGTAACAAATAACGAAAGCGACAACGGCGACGGCGCATAATCTGTGGCGTCGCGTCGCGCGCCGCCCGCCATGCCGAAATAACCGTACGCGCTGTGTTCAATGGGCAGAGGGACGCGCGGGGGCGGGCAGCGCGGCGCTCGCGCCAAAATTAGACGTAAACAAGACGAGCAACGAGGCGCCGCCGACGACGCACGCTCTCTTCTACACTGTATGAATTACAGGCAGGCTTCGGCACATCAGAGAACAGGTTAGCTCTATGTAACCTCAACAGGCAGGCTTAGTCACATTACTGAAACGAATAGCCCTATATAACAATTACGTATTTCAATCGAGCTTTTCTGAGTATAATAAATAAATATAATGGCCATCCCCACCACCCGGTCATTTGATTCCATAGTAGAGTTGAGAGTCTGCATTGTGGTAGCCCAACATAGATGATAATCTAGTTGGATACCTACATATAATATGCATCTGGAGTAGGTTTTTATATTCTTTGTTCATTGTAGGTATAAGATTATCACCATTCCAGAAACCGCAAAACTATTAAAGAAGCATATACTATGACAAGGAATACAGGTAAAAAATTCTCACAAGTTGAGAAGCAAATTCAACAAAACATACATTTTTGAATATACAAAATTGATAACCTTTGTCTTTCTTTTACGTATTTCTATCTTTACGCTTACTTTGATTATATACTACATGCTCTATTTATTATTTTCCTTAAGCAATAAGAAACACTATCGACACAGATAAACAATGTCGAATGTATGAATGAATGAATGGATGAAATGAATGAAACCGATTGAAATTCTATGGGTGATACGATTTCCCTACGGATTTGACCACACTTACGGTCCTGGCTAGCGCGAACTGTGCAGGGAATGTATCCATCAGACGTGACGCTCGCTTTAATGTAATCGCGGTAACGGTAGGCAGATGAAAGTTTTATATGTATATAATAAATTCATTAACGCGTTTTTCGAAATTCCATTGAGACACACAACGCCGCCATTTGTAAAAAAAATATATTCCAAAAAACTAACAAAAATAATTCATTTGCTAATATCTATTTCACCAATGAGTGTGCTTTGTAAATCTAAATATTAATAATCATGCGGATAATAATATATATAAATGATATTTATTTTATTTGCTGCCGATCTTATAATGATCTTTATATCTCAAACTAATGTACGCTGTCCTCAGCTTGACGTAACTAGCTTCTAACAGTCATTAAGTACAATAAACACAACGACAAAGGAACGGCAAGTAACACAAGTACTAAGAAACCAACGACCGAGGCACGAATAACAAAAATAATACCAGTTAACAACACACTTATTAACATTCACACAAGGCGTATACGGTAGCGTTCTGGTTACTGCGCTGTCGTCATGGCGTCGTTACACCAAGACTCGGGCTTCAGATTTCGTGGCAGTTGATTATTAAATAAGAACTTAGCACGTAACATCACGCCTGTATTTACCCGAAGGACGGTAGAGCAATGTTGTACTAACAACTAATCACTAGTTAACTTAAATGTTATCGCATGTAAAAGATGCTCATCCTATTGTCATACACCGGACACAAATCAAGCCTACTACAGATAATTTAAAGTTAGCTACGCAATAATACTATGCCGGTCAGGGGATCGAACTCAGGACCTGTCGCTCAGAAGTCGCACTTGCTACCACAAGTCCCACGAGGCATTCGACTTGCAGTGGTATTTACTAAATCTTCACGCCACCTCTGTTACAAGATAAGCAGACAGCACTGTGCGCCAAATGTCTGTAAATCGATGTTTTTCTTCTACATTGACCACTACCAACCCGATTCATAACAATTAAACGTCAGTTATATGATAAAACAGCTCTAAATGAAAAATACTCATATTGCACAGTTCACAGAACGATGTACAATACTAATGAAACACTCATTACCAACTTGACACTGCCCTTAGCCATTCATTAATTATTTCGTTTCGTTAATACATTAATAAGTGTAAATTTGTAATGAATATACTGTAATATGCAGTATTTATTGTGTGTATTCAACATACAATGACATGGTTTTAATCGTTACAGATTTGTATTGTATCGCAGTTCGGAAATGTTCCGTTATTAGAAATTATGAGTGTTTAAGAGTGTTGAAATTTATATTAAATATTGGGATACATATAATAACGATGGGAGTAATAAAAATGAATGTGTGGTAAAAATTAAACGAAGAATTAAACTTATTTAGTTCTGTCATTCACGTAGTATATAACATTTGTATAGTACCCGTTTTGAATATTTTGATGATAATGATTATAAGTACCTAATTCGAAAAATTATCATCATTTTTATTTACAACAAAATTTAGAAAACAATCATTTTAACTGCTTAGTAATATCACTTCAATACATAATACTGAGTGTTTTTGTTGTGGAAGGCAGTGTTGGGATAAGATGAGAAAGGGCGTGGTCCGATCATTCGGCTACATAAAAAGAACCACAGATGTAAGAACGACAAAACATCGATAATGCTCAAATAGGCTAGATATTGACTAAGCGGGTCTCATCTCCGAAACTAACGTGTTTATATGAAAACCTAGATTAGCAAGTTGGATCTGTAAGGGTTGAGGTATTTCGCACTCGGTAAAGTCTGCCAACCCCGTAAAAATAATAAGCAACTACTGTACCACTATCAATGTTAACTCCATACCATATCTGTCAACAAACATTTAATTCTCAACCGTAAGTAGCAAGACTTTATACGTAGTTTCGAGCACTTTCATGTTCGTCGCTCTGTAATTATGAATTACGTCACTTTTAAAATATACCTAATTGGTGAGTTATCTTGGCTGCTGGAGCCGCAGGAGCCGGCATGACGTCGGCCCTAAGGCGCCTGTCAATGTACACACTTGACCCCTTTTGATCCTACAATTAGGCACGAAGATACTCCGGGTACGAATACGCATACTCTTACATGACCATTCATTAGTCTCTTGTACCGTCGCGCACTTTTAATATTCATAAACGTACCATCGCGCCCGTAATCCCTGAAGAGGTTAGCAGAGGAATGTAGTCCAATCCCACGTTTCGACAGTTACGTTTACGTCCCGCGAGCCTTGCCATGCGCCGGGTACACATCGAAACTTCGAGCCACTACAAATTTCAACTAGAAATTCTCGGTTAGAAAATGTAATTTAAGTTAAAAAGTTTAACATTTCCACATTTAATATAACGTGTATTAAGTACTGAGAGTAACTTGCGGACAATAACTCATACAGTGTTAGACGGTACGACGTCTCTGAAACCATCGTGCCAGTACGGAAAGTGTAGTGAATTGAAGCATATTAATTCTGTAAAGACAGAGATGCTCTGCACTTGTTGTTTTCTACCTACGCCGTAAGTACCTGGCGTAAAAATTTGAGAACAATAAACAGTAAGTAACTTACATTACGTTTCGAAATGGCTTGTAACTGACTCCATCGTGCATTCGAATCAAAACAAGGCAGAGCGCACTCGCGGGCAAGTGGGATCCTCCGATAGGTATATAAAGTACTTCGACCGGTGTGGTCTCGCTGAATACTCCGTCTCACTCTTTATCGGTACGACAGCTTTGTCGACGAGCACGCGTATTATTAGAGCACATTAATATCGATGACATAGGCCCGATGAAGACCATCTGTGTCCACAAGACATGATAATGTAACGCAGCTCGAACAAAGATCTACCCTTGAAGACGCCGCCGCCCTGCCGCGGTGCATGTCAACAGCTCGTTGGCTCAATAGACAAAGAAGCAAATTAGGTACACAGCATGTACGAGGCGGAGGTGTTTTGGAAAATTCCAAGATCACGAAAGAATTGTTTCATTATGTAAACAATATTGAACAGCAATATTGCCCTTTAGCTTGACGTATAGTAATGTGTTGGAAATTTTTGTATGGAAAATATTTAATAGAATGTTGTTAGACACGACAGGGCGTCCTTTATGTACCATAGACAAAAATGTATGCATACGAAAAGCGTTGGTTTAGGACGAGTTCTAAATTCAAATATAATAAAATTACTCCCACCGAACTAAGTTTCTGATCGATTCCGATAAAGACGCTGTCTAGAGCCAACATCCAGTAATCAGAGCGTGGAAACTGAGTAACTTGCTTCTATTTATGCCGCATACAAATTTATTTCCTACACTCTACATATTACGATCTATTCTCCTTTGAACAGGAACAACTCTTAGCACAACACTTAACGCTATCGTACACACAAAAGGATATATTACGTCCGTCACATTATAACTCGTATGTTTTTTATACTTACACTCAAAACACTTGTAGGGTGTGAAGTTGGTGAGAGAATACGCAATTGGAAATGTCTTTTCTATCGTATATTTTCAAAACATTTACAATGTTGACATATTCAAATTATTCAAATTTTTTGTGGACTAACTCCCTATTCGATAGTGGGACGTAAACGTAACTGATGACGTATTGGAGTTTACTACACTCCTCCGTCTACCTCATCGGGCAGTACAGGCGTGATGTTCTTTTTTTTGTAATACATTGTACACATTCATATAAAAAAATTAGAACATATCACATATGCAAATTTATATACATGTTTTCAATTAACAAAATCGATAGTAACCAATTAAGATTTCTAAGTGTTACATAATTCACGTTTCAATAGAACGACGGGCGAGCGGCGGGCATGTGGGTTCCGTTCGCGCGGCTAGGCCGCCCTGTCCTAAAACACAATTCGTATTCTCGTGTTCCGTTACACAAAGCTACCTGTCGCGTTCGCAACCAAAGGACGGACGCGTTCTCGGAAGAGCGCAGTCAGTGAGCTGTGTTTTAAACGTTATCGTCGTGAACTGCGATAAGTTCATTTGTGTACGTGTACCGCCGTGCACTTCTCGGTAACGGTCGTGAAGTTTAAGCCAATAGATACCTGCTCAGCAATAAATTACTATGTCGCATTATTATTACTTTTAAATACTTACGCGTGGGACCGGTTCACGTTTCATTGACAATGTAATTTTTTCAAAACGCAATTATTCTTGAGTTGCAGTAGTTAAAGAATTTCGTGCGTACTATTTTGCGGTATCTATCCTGATGTTGTGTATCAACATCAGCCTATTGCAGTCCACTGTTAGACATAGGCCTAACCTGAAGTGTTATGTAATTGTATCAGACCGAATACTCATCAATACTGGTTTACCGTGTACCTGTATTGGAAACATAATTCTATTATGACAAAAAGAAATCCCTTGTAGTTTGTTATTACAATCAATCCTCGTACGGGACATTAAGAAAGACAGCTTGAGTTTCACCGAACATGAAGAGATAAATATCCACCAGTAGACAGGTAGCAAGACGGCTGATAAAATATCATACTAATAACTGTCTAAACAAAAGGGAGTTGAATGAACCCAACAATTTTTTTTCTTACAACGCTCATTCTTTTGTATTCAGCACGAGAGGTTTCTCTTATTACGGATTCAAAGGACGACACTTAAAAGGAAATATTGTCTGATGTCCAATCACTCGTTCGTTGTGTGAACAACGAACTTTGGGCGATGCGGTTTGTTTTTTCAACACAACATTATTAAATCTGAAAATGTAATCACGGTACGAGGTTAATGTCGTGTAATTAAAATTTGAGATGATACGACACCTGCAATCGTGAATTTTTGATTGGAAACATTCAACCGATTTTCTTGTAAAACTTGTGTCCGGCGGAGGGAGTAGTAAATAAGGGTCGTGTCGAGATACATTTACGGTCAGGTCAAGAGTCAACAATAAGGTGTTACGCGTGGAAGCTAGCGGGCTGATAGCGCCGCGTTGGGCGTCCGCCAAGGCAATTTGCATCGCTGCCCATTTCGGAACATCGCCAAGTCTAGCCGAACAAAACCACAGAGAATTACCCTCCATTCCAATAATAATTAAAGCAAACATTTCGCTGCCGAGACGCACGTTGGCCGTTATGGAGCTTATAAAACATTGGTCCAGCTCGCAATTAAGAAACGTTGTGCACGTCTATTTGCCGACGCGGAAGAGACGCACCGCTTGCAACGGCCCATCGCGGCGTGCGCCGAGCGAGCGGCGCGGCGCGCGGAGCGG
>DWTO01005601.1:0-10607 GCA_018244755.1 Jemadia pseudognetus
TATTGTACAATGGCACTGCTTATCCCTTGAAGAGATCTCTTCCAGCAGCGCCATGAATGGAAAGTAATGTATACACAGACAGATATTAGTGTGTACCTAGAAAAGGAATTAACTAATAAAAACACAAGCATTAATATACATACAAATATATACAAGTATACATACCTATGCATTTTAGAAATAATTCAATAATTAATATGTTTATTAACAAGATTTTATAGTTGTTTTCATAGATTTAAAAAGTGTGCTCCAGCACCTGGCTCGGTGCTACAAACTATGTAGTTCTGGAAACAATTATCAATTAAATCAATCAAAAAACAATTATCAATTTTAAGAAAATTATCAATTATACAGCAAAGGTACTGAGCTCACTTAGATGATCTCGATCTATAGGTTATGAATACATAGGTAGACAACGATCTGGGTCTCGTGCTGTGTAGTTGAGAAGTGTTGAGAATGAATGAATTGGTGAGGGTTTTTAAGCTATACATTCTTTCATTTAAAAAAATTGTGATAGGCGATGTTGTACGCTTTGTGTCAAATTCAAACGTTCTGTAAAATATCATTGTGCAATTGTTGTTGTTTGTATGGTGCCAAAGATTTTGAATCGCGGCCTATTCAAGCTATATGACATTTTGTTTATTTTAATGGAAATCTGATAATTAGCTATTACATTGTTTTTTTAAAAAAAAACGTAACTTCACGCCTGTAATCCCCGAAGAGGTAGGCAGAGGAATGCAGAAGTTGTTTGTTTTAACTTGTTTTTTAGTTCTAATAAATATACTATTGGTAATTCGTGTACATATAATTACCTGAAAATCGTTAATATTATGCGTTTCTTTATATTTTAAATCGAATTGTTTACATGTGCGGTACATGTAGTAAATATAGAATGATTATCTATGCATTGCATTTCTCTAAACTTTCAGATCACATTATGACAGACATCATTTTAATAGTTCCGGATTCGCACAATTTTTATTTAAACCATTATGTAAAATAATAGGATGATTATTGTTAATTAGCATTACTTTTTAAAACGTTTAAACATGAAAAAATCATATTTTACACTCAACTTATGCATACAGTTAATTGAATCAAGAAAGCGATCGGCAAGGTCTGTTGAGGTTATGTAAATCGAAATCAATGTAAATATCGGGAATATTGTTATTTGTGCGGTAAAAATAGTCTAAAACAATAATATTGATATTTTGCAGAAAAATGTTAAAAGAGAAAAATCAAGGCGAAATTGCTTCTGTACAACCTGTAAGTATTTTATTTTTTACTTGTTACAGATATAAGTACGATACAGACACTTCTGCCAATGACGATGCATATCAAGAAGAAAAGAAGAAAAGCAAGAAACATAAGAAACATAGAAGTTCTAAACATGAAGATAAAACTTATAAAAAGAGGAAGAAATCCAAAAAAGAGAAACAAAGTAGTCCTATATATGTGAGTGAGACAACTCTGTCAGATGTAGAAGAGCTAATCAATAAATCAAGACAATGTCAGCCTGTAAAGATTTCTTCATGGAGAGAGTCACCTTCTCTCGATTCTTTAAAATCATTTGACAACGCAAATAATAGTGACGCAGTTGCTATTGATTGTGGCAGTAATAACAGAAATGACGATTTCCAAATTTCTCCATTAAGACACGATGCATTAGAAACAATATCATCGACCTCGGAAGCCGGAAATTATCAAGAGGATTGTGCTAGTCCTGAATTAAATTTATTAGAAGATGATCTCAATCTTGATGAGTTGATGGAGCAGAGAAAATTATTGCAGGCTCGCTTATTCGTTTCTGTTAAGAATGATTATCGTGTTATAAAATATGAAGTAGATGAAGTAATATGTATTAATGATGATGATGATACAAATTTGCCGGTACCTCAGACATTAGGAAAAGAAAAAGATCATGAGCACAAAAAAAGTTATAAGCATAAACATCACAAAAATCGGGAACCAAAAATTAAACAAAACGATGAGGGCATGAAAGATTTAGTTGTCAAACATAAGAAAAAATCGTGTGACAAAAAAATCGAAGATAAAGAAAGTCGTGATCGAGAATATCGTGAACGAGAATATCGTGAACGAGAGCATCGTGAACGCAAAGATAGAGAACACCGCAAGTATGAAGAGGAACGAGAGAAAGACAGACATCTCGAAAGAGACAGGGAAAGGAAAAGAGACAGAAACAGAGACAGAGAGAGAGAACGCGAAAGAGACCGACGATTGTCATCGGAATTAAGAAGAAAAGACAGAGAAAGAATGCGTAGTCGACGCAGTCGGGAGCGATCTCCAGTCGAACGAATACGTCGAGACCCTAGGCACTCTGATCGAAACAGACGGTCCCATGATCGCGATAGACGATCTCAAGAGCGTGAGAAACGATCTCATGAACGTGATAGACGATCCCATGATCGCGATAGACGGTCTCGAGAGCGTGAGAGACGATCTCATGAACTTGATAGACGATCTCATGATAGGGACAGGCGATCCTACGATCGCGACAGGCGGGCTCATGATCGTGATAAGCACATCCATGAGCGGGATAGGAGATCCCTTGAGCGCGATAGGCGGACTAATGATCGTGACTGGCGGTCTCAGGACTTTTACAGGCGCTCTCCTGATCGTGACAGACGCTTTCATTCTCGCGAGAGGCGTATTCATGAGTTAGACAGACGGACTCACGATTACGACAGGAGAGCACCTGAAAGGCGATCACGTGAGCGCGATAGGCGGTCACGTGATTACGTCAAGCGATCAAATGATCGGAGCAGACGATCACATGATCGCCAAGGGCCGTCTTATGACCTCACTCGTGAAAGATATAGAGATTCCTCTCGAGAAAGGAATTTCAAAAGAGAAAGGTTTAGGGTAAGTAAAGACTTATTAAGCATGCGTTAATAACTTCAATCATTGCCTTCTGGACAATAGTAGTAAGCTTAAACTAACTAAACCCATTATTGAACTTAACTTTAAAATTTATGTTTGTTTTTATTGCGTGTAAGAGGGCTTCTACAAAAGTCGCACTGACTTGTCTTTATGGTAAGTTTTACCTATACAAATTATTCATGATCAGTTTTTTCATTGTGTCTCAGTTACACTATCAAGATATTATTACGGTATCAACTTCTTGTTAGCTACGTCTACATTTACATTCTGATTCTATTTAACATGATGTATACTAATGTTACATTATGTATAAGATAATTTTAATAAGAGGAGTAATATATGCAATAAGAGAATGATGTGGTGTTAAAGAAGATGTAGTAGCTAGGATCTAAAAATGGATGCATTGGTTGTTTGGTCATATAGAAAAAATAAATGACAGTAGGTTAACGAAACCGATTTGTAAGCCGAGTGTAAACATAGTGTCAGAAGACGTAGACCTACACGTGCATACTTGAATCGAATCAGAGATTTCTTAAAAGGAGGCCAGGTGAAAAGTTCCTTCAATAGATGGATTTGTATGATGATTTGAATGAATGTAAAGGAGACGTAAGAAGTTTACCAAGTCCGTAGCAAGTGGAAATCCTTAATCTTTGCCTACCCCTATGGAAAATAGGTGTGGCAATATGTGTGTATAATTGCATGTATGATACTATATGATACAATATGTTAATTAACACAAATGTCTTAAAAATAAGAAAAACACATTTTTTGTATCTGTTATACTCGTGTTATTTATTTGGGAACATTAAAATAATGAACAGTGAATATTTCAAATTTTAATTATATGATATATTTCTTTTAAGAATTTATCAACCAATGAAGTAACACAGATAGTGGAGAGTTCAAGTGATGAAGAGTTAAACATATCTGTTAAGACGGATGATGAAGAGGACAATGATCAATTAATTATTGAGCGAAGAAGGAAACAAAGGGAACTACTATTAAATGTATGTACTTTAGTGACAGATATTCAAAATAATGAAAAAATTTCTGTAACTGAAATGTCATGTTATATACTTTTTTTAGAGACTCAATAGTGTAAAATGCACCTCAAATTCAAACCACGAGATGGATCAAAATGATGCTACAACTTCGAAGACTAACTCTAAGACGAACAATGGCTCTAATACACCAGAGGTAATGCCACTGTCGAAACAAGTATCTTATGTTTCGCCAGAGCAGGACAATTCTGTGGCTGTTCTGAACAATGATAAAGAAGTCAATACTGAAGTTGTACCTGGCAGTGAGCCTTATGTCCTACAAAAAGAAGAAAATCCTGAAACGAAATCTTTACCTCATTTATCAGACAAGAAGGGTGCTGAATGGGATATGTTTGCAGACCAGGATACCTTCGAAAATGTTGATGTTGGTATTTTATACATTTTAACGATCATTGACATTTTCTTTCATTTTCAATTTTGTTGTTTTTGATTTATCATACTTATTGCGAGTCTTGTTTCAGTCATCAGTTGGAGGAAGACCACGCCAAAGAAATACCTTGGAAAATCCATCCCTCACAGATAACTGGGATGACGCAGAGGGATATTATAGGTAAAGACCCCTACCCCTATAGAATACCCCCAGAGAATCGTATGCTTGCATGTCACAAATATTCATGTTTCTATCAATAATTGTTATTGTAAATTTTCAAATGATCGTCTTACTGTTAAATTTCCTTTTAGATATCAAGTTTTTTTGTGTGTACTTATTTCATACAAATGAAGAATTTTTTGATACCTACATCATTTCAAAAAATATAAACATATTACATACAAACTAGAGATTTTCATCATGTAAAAAATATGCAATTATGCATTAATTTGTAAGTGTATAAAATATTTATTATATATGATATCTCTTTTGCAACAGAGTGCGAATCGGCGAAGTGCTCGATAATCGGTATACAGTTTATGGTTACACTGGGCAAGGCGTTTTCTCGAACGTGGTGCGTGCGAGGGACGAGGCGCGCTGGAACAACGACGTAGCTGTTAAGATCATAAGGAACAATGAAATCATGTACGTGCATCATTCTTAATGTCTGTGCTATATCAAAATGCGATTGTGTACACAAGCAGTCAGATGATTTTGACCTACCGATCAAAACAAACGAGCATTTTTTCTATAATTTATGCATGTTATGTTCTCAGCTTAATGTTGATATACTCGATGGGTGCAATAGTTACTTTCTCAATTACTCTATAATGTAGAGACATCTAGTGTCGAATTTGTGAATTAGTGTTAGTAGGCACGACGCATAGATAGGTTTTTTGTCTATTATTGTTCTATACATAGGTCAAGTAAACACTGCAACGTTTTATTAAAAGAACCACAATTTTACATGATACCAGAATCAGAAATGATATAAGTGAAATATAAGGAAATACGTGAAAAAGTTGTAAAGTGTTTAGTGAAGTAACACTTAATAGCGACAAAAAAATTGAAATTGTAATAAAACAATCTTTCTGTATTCTCCAGGCATAAGACCGGTCTCCGTGAATTGGAAATGCTCAAACGTCTGAACGACGCTGACCCCGAAGACAAATTCCACTGTCTTCGTTTGTTCCGTCACTTTTTCCACAAAGGACATCTCTGTATGGTGTTAGAACCCTTGTCGATGAATTTACGAGAGCTCCTGAAGAAATACGGCAAGAACATTGGTCTTCACGTTAAAGCTGTGCAAAGTTACACGCAACAGTTGCTATTAGCGTTGAAACTTTTAAAGAAAACGGGAATACTGCATGCTGGTAATTTTTCAATATGTCAATGTAGAATGATAATATCTTGAACCGTATTACATATTACAATATTTGTAATGCATTCATATTGCATCTTTCTCCTGTTTATATCTTTTTATATTTATAATCTCTGTAACCATGTGTATATGTATGTTTTAGACATAAAGCCAGACAATATATTGGTCAATAACAACAAATTAATGCTGAAGCTTTGTGACTTCGGGGCAGCGTCGCATGTGTCTGACAATGAGATCACACCGTACTTAGTTTCGAGGTTCTACAGAGCCCCTGAAATTATACTGGGAGTGCCCTATGACTATGGAATCGATATGTGGTCAACTGCATGCACAATATTTGAACTTTCGACAGGCAGAATAATGTTTGGTGGAAAATCTAACAATGAAATGTTAAAATTCTTTATGGACTTTAAAGGGAAGATACCAAATAAAATTATTAGAAAAGGTCATTTCAAAGATCAGCACTTTGACGCAAATTTCAATTTTTTGTATCGTGAGCTGGACAAAATAACAGAGAGGGTAAGTTAATTGAATGAGCTAAAATCTAAAATATTGTATATCATTAAGATTAAATTTATCATTTGACTGCCTAGTTGGTTGTGTTGGTTGTAAGTGTGACTGCCTATTAGAAGAACCTGGGTTTCAATCCAGGGTCGGGCACTACAAATTTTTTCTAATTTACATTTGTTATTAGTGGCTCAGAGTTTGGATTTGTGCCCGGTGCATGGCAATAGGCTCATTACCTATTTCATAGCGGGACATAAACATACCCGGTGAAATGTGGGAGTGTACTACACTGCTCTGCCTACATCTTCGGGGATAACAGGCGTGATGTTACGTTATCAAATTTATCAAAGAATTGAGAGAGATCTAAATTTCTGGCAAAAGTGTACCTTTGAGAAGTAATATAATTGTACATATACTGATGATTCTTTTCTTACAAATGCTTCATAAACATAGTGAAAATTCTATAAATCTCCAATGAGGCTTTTATCAACTTGTTCTTATGGTCTTTAGGATTCCGAATAATTTTGCTCGCGGAACAGACTCGTGTCTTACTAAAATGCTTTTCCCTCGTGCTTTCTTCAAGGGTCGACGATCCTAATATTGAATATTTTTTTACAGGAAAAAATTATATTGATGTCATCGATAAAGGTAACGCGTGATCTGCAGCTGGAACTTGCGCCTTTTCCATACCGAATGATGCCAATGGAGGCCAAGAAAATGACGCAATTAAAGGATCTCCTTGAGAGAATGCTCATGTTCGACTCATCCAAACGCGCTTCAGTTAATCATTGTCTCACTCACCCATTCATCCAGGAGAAAATTTAAGTGGCTACATTATTAAATGTACGTAGTTTTCAGAATTAAACATTTCTTAATGAGAATATGTAACTAAAGATTATCTACTTTCAATAAGTCCTAACAATGGGGAAACTTAAATGTTACTTTGTACATAGGCATGGGACAATGAATTGTTTAATGTTTGACATCACTCCTGTAACGATATCCTTCTCATATATGATATGTTGTCGATTCCAACTATAATATATCATAAGAAAGTTGGCAATATTTTTATTGATACTTTATTTAATATTCAAAATAATATTTCACATAACAGCATTTTCATAATGTAATATTTTATATCAGATATCAACAATTTTTGGGTTATATAATACATTTTAGGGGTTTCGATATAATATGTGTACTTAGGTATACTAGAAATCCATGCAGAAAATTGAAATAAACGTAACTTCATGCCTGTAATCCCCAAAGAGGTAGGCAGAGGAACGCAGAAAACACCCAATATATTTAAATAAAATATTAAATAAAATATATATAAAGTTGTCGTAATATTAAATTTGGTTCCATAATAATATTAATTCCATAATAAATCCACAATTTTCAGAACTTAGGGAAGTTCTGAAAATTGTGGATCGGAACATGTGAAATGGCCAAAATGATCCAAAATTAATATTTTCAGCCATATCATATAATTAGAAATATCTAAACCAAAAAAACTTGTAAAATTTTTGATTCAATTATCTTACATTATAATATTTCATGTATATAATTTGTATCTGATTTATTTAAAAATTTAACATGTTACACACTTTATTTTAATATCACACTGGCATGGCCACATCAAGGTCTGGCATATCCTGCTTAGGCGTGTACATGCTCTGCCTGCCTATAGACAGTAGTGTCAGAGTTTCGAGAAACCGTGCCTTGTGATACCCATTCTGCGAACCCAGCAAGGGGATTACTGGCAAAAATCCCTTAGGATGTATCATTTTCATCATCATTAAATCTTCATCATCTCAGTCATCATTAAAATCTCACATGTTCATTAAAATTTTCTAGAGGCGATGTTTGAATTCTATCAGTTCATATGTCAGTTAACGATATATTATGATAGTGTTGAAAGTTGTGTGGATGGATTTTGAATATGTTGTCACAGTATATATTTAGAACGATGTTATTTTTGTTTCCTGTCACTAAAATAATTACGAACTGGTTTTAATGTTTTAAGCCTTTTTTATTATTTGGTTCATAAGTCAATCAATGGTTTTGATTAAATTAAGTATGTATGGGTTTTGTGTATTGAGAATGGATGCCAAGAATGGTTCAGAGGGTTGGGGATGCATTTAAGTGACACATATTGCTATTTATTGATATTTGCGCTATAATGCTGTAGACAATGATGCTAGCAGTACAAATTAAACCATTATTATTATTATCTATTTCTTGTGTATGCAGAGTGTATTGCAGAGTGACTCGAAACTATTAATTGTTTTACTATAATAAGTAGATGACTTAAGTTGGTATGTCTGTCGCTTTTTGGCTTATTGGCTAAGTATTTAAAATACTATGGTTTAAATTCTTCAAATTTTCGACATGAATTTTTAAAACTGATGTTATGTTAATTAAGTGCACATCAGTAAATCTATATACACATTTTTTTGTATTTCAAAAATTGTCTTTGTATATTTGGGCAATGCGGATATGATAGAACTGTATCATTTGGCCATAAGTCCAGACATTAAACTAAATGTTAGGAACATTTAAAATAACTCTATGATATGCAATGAAAAACATATTTGGTTATGTTTTTTCCTTATTTAATGTAAGACTTTAACAAACTGTATCTTCCTAACTTTCTACTTTTATAATCTATGTATACTGTATGATTCCATTTTTAATGTGTATTTCTTGTGTAGTGAATGTAGTGCAGTGTGACTTGAAACTAGTGATTGTGTTACTATATTAAATAGACGAGTTACATTGGTATGTGTCTCTGTTGTCTTTTTTTCTTAAAGTATTTCAAATATTACGTTTTAGTTTCCACAAATTTTAGAGACTTAATTTGGAACTGATGTTATAGTAATTAAGTGCATGTCAGTAATGTTATGTATTAAATTTTTAGTATTTTGAAAATTGATTTGTGTATATTTGGACAAGTGGATATAATAGAACTGTATCAGCATTTGGCCATAAGTCCAGATATTAAACTAAATGTTAGGAACATTTCAAAAAACCTGTATGATATGATCTTTAGTTAATGTAAAAAATTAAAAATTAATAAAAAAAAATGAAGTAAAAATAAAAAATAAATAAAAACAAAAACTCTGGTGTGTGCTTCGATGGTGAGATATACAAAAAAGTGTACATTGTCAAAGGTGTTTTTTTGTAATCTCGATTTATTGATTTATTTATTGCAGAGATTTTATTCCATTATTATATAACATTACCTTTTCGTCGTGAATTACGATATAATTACATATCTGTGACTATAGTTCTTATTTTTGAATTTGTCTTTCCCAATATGGTATTTAATAGAATGTGTCAAAACCTATATTTACACACTATTTTCGTTTTTTGTCAGCACAAAGACAATTCTAATGTTTAACGGCTTAACTTTAGATTTCGACGGGAAATTGGGTTTCTGTAGGAGTGCTGTCACAAGAATGTCATTCTAAAATTTTGTAGGTGCACAATGGTACAATTTGCCAAAGTTTAATCGTACTCAAATATTTAATGGGTACTAACGCTAAAGCTTTGTGCAAGGTGGGATAATAATTAGTTTGACTATTTTGAACTGTACCTGGCGTAATATTTGTTATTAACTCTGCTTGTTTTCTAATGACATCGATCGTTTACTTATATTAGTTTATCGTTAACTTTAACTTAATATTAAGTGTAACTTAACGTTAACTTTAACTTAACAAACATACATACATACATATCCTCACGCCAGGTCCCTTATGGGATAGGCAGAGACCACCGAGTGCCAAATAACTATCTTTACAGACCTGCCGTGCCTCCTCCACATCCATCATTCTCTTCATACATGCGCATCGGTTCTGGAGACTTCTGACTCCCCCATCGGCCAGTATCTGGCCTATTTGATTAAGATAGATGAGTCTTGGCCGCCCTCGGCACCTGCGTCGATCAACATTCGCATTAACTTTAACTTAACGTTAACTTATATTACGACTAGTGCCATTTTGTACGTAAAATAGTTGGTCAACTTGTTTTCTCATAATTCATTGATTTTTATTTGTATCCAAATACTGGACTCTTCGTATTGTCAAAAATAAAATCGGAATGTTGCCGGTGTGTCCATATTGTTTCAGTACTATCTCCCATTACACTGTTCAGTTGGCTAGTCTCATTAAGTTAATTAAATAAACCAGTGTTTTTGAAGTCTATGTTTATAATTCTACAATTAGGAATGTTGATGGTCTCATAAATCGTAATTTGTGCCCTTTGTACGTAATGCTTAGGAGCGTGAAGGCATCTGTCCGAGTTTGTTGTCATCGCCTCGGTTAATTGTGCGCGTCGATGCTGCTGACTTATTGCTGATAATAATGTCGGACTATCTTTATCGTGA
>DWTO01005602.1:0-10606 GCA_018244755.1 Jemadia pseudognetus
CGTAACTGGTGAATTGTGGGAGTGTTCTACACTCCTCTGCCTATCTCTTCGGGGATAACAGGCGTGATGTTACGTTTTTTTGAATGTATTGAAATAATTTTAATCTGTTCATGGTTATCTGTTATCTGAGGTTGATCAAAGTTTATCTGTTTGTAAACTTTTTTAACAACGACAAAAATGTTTTTAACAAATAAAGAATCTAATTTACGAATAGTTTTTTTGTAAAAGTGCCCCCCACATGTTATGTACCTCTCTGTAAATTTATGCGTGTAGCTCCACAAATTAATATAGGACCGATTACCTGCAGTAACTAAGTCAATGTGATACTGCAGAACATCATCGGGCGTTGGAAACTTTGTGGCCCACATTTGCGGCTGGAATTCTTTGTCCTTATCTATGTCTTCAGGCGACTCAGCTGCCATGTCGGATTGTTCCGTCTAAAAATAGGGACTGTGTAAGTTTTTTTACACAATTATTTATATTTAATTTTCATTGTTTGAGACGAATTAAGCGTTTCTTGGTTATTACATTTAATTTTAATTTTTTTCTTCATAAAAAAAATTCACATGCACTAGTTACAGAGTCCGAAACTTCCAAATTTTAACGAATGTCTTTCCAGCAATATTGCCATACTAAATGGCTTTTGTACTTAAGAAGGTACACTGGTCACGTCGGCTATTCTTTGTGTCAAACAAAAACGATTACCAGAAGCTCATTTTAATAACGATATTTGGAGAGCTAAAACTTTGTGAAAGAGGGAAACTAGGACAGAATATAAATAACTATATGTAAAACAAGTTGCAGAAATTCAGGACCAGTCGTGGACTGTGGCACACCGTCAGTCATTCGGAAAATACAACAAATTAAATAGCAAAAACAAAGATAACAAAAAACGGAGTCAAGTGTCGCATTTTCATATCACTTAATTATGCGTTGGTTGTTGAATGTTGAGCATGGAGAGCAACATCATTTGTGTACAGATGTGTATCTAAAAGGGCTTGCAT
Source organism: Jemadia pseudognetus (assembly GCA_018244755.1). Classification (NCBI taxonomy): domain Eukaryota; kingdom Metazoa; phylum Arthropoda; class Insecta; order Lepidoptera; family Hesperiidae; genus Jemadia; species Jemadia pseudognetus. Next base: position 1,005 of record DWTO01005602.1, read on the forward strand.
CCAAACAAAGATTATCGTTGATAATACGAATTCTTATAATCCTTTATATCCCTTCGAATAAAGTACTCCCTTACAGAACGTATACGCAGTGTCATGAATAGAGAGCGATGGAGAAAATTAGCAAAACCTACAACCAACCCATTAGACATTCCATAACCATGGCCATTCCGCTATTAGTATGCGTCTATGAAGACGTCTTATTTTAATTGTATTTATTTATTTTATTTTTATCTACGTTTATCCTGTTCAAAAGGTGTATTTTACTTTGTGACCGTTAGAATGCGGTTCAACCAGACATTTATTATTCCTATAATTTCCTTATAATAAAGCGCCGATAAAAGTAAGGAAATTGTTGTGAATTGAATATGTAATTACAAATGTAACAAACAGTAAGAAACTCGTTACGGAACATTCGCGTACTTTAGTCGTAATGGAACAAAGCGTTAACTGTACCCTTCCCTTCTATTCGATTAAGAGGTTTACTAACTTATAATATGCGCCTTTGTTTGTCTTGATTCGTACAGATTATCAAGATTTGTATACGAGTGTTTGTTTTGTTCAAATAATCATGAGATTGAAAAACACAAATGAAATTCACTTCAACTACCAAATTTAAATCATAGTCGACACCGGTTATATGGGTAGGTAACTAATGTTTTCCTTTTCATACAATAAAAATTATTGTAATTCAATGACAGTTTATATTTTGCAATGAAATTGTAAAAAATTTAACAGTTTCAAAATGTTATTTTAAAGTGAAACAAGTTCTGTTGAAAATAAAAAGTATTAACAGTTATTTTTTATATGTACGTATATATGTAGCTATTTTCAAAGAAAACTTCACGACTGCCTCGTTGGTCGTAAGTATGACTGCCGATCAGGAGGTCCTGGGCTCGATTCACGGGTCGAGCACTGTAGAATTTTTCTAATGTAGATTTTCTAGTAGTGACTCGGACTCTGGATTTGTGCCTGGTGCATGGCAATAGGCCCACCACCTATTCCATAGTGGGACATAAACATAACTGGTGAAAAGTGGGAGTGTACTACTACACTCCTCTGCCTACCTCTTCGGGGATAAAAGGTGTGATGTTACGTAACTTCATTTTCAACTTACAAAATTGTGAAACCATTTTATTTTGCATGAGTGATTAGTCAAGAAATTTGCCTCTTGCTATTAGCGACAAGTTCAGTTTTAACAAAATAAAGGTTTGGAATGAAATCCTATGACCCACTCAAACCTCATTGCAGACTTACAGAATTTTTTTTTTGTATTTTCATTCTGACAACTGTATCATATGGATTCATACAGAGTAAAACTTGTTATGGGGTCTCATAAAAAACGAAAATAAATATTTAAGCCCTTCAGAGGCTTCTGGTCAGCTGTGTTTCATGAACATTAATGATATAATATATGTACAAAAGGTAACAGGATTAAAGCTGATGTTTGATCCAAAGCTCTATAGATTCATACTGGGTCACCATCTATATATATCTCCGTTTCCCTTGGTAGATGCATCAGGAATGAACAGCTGGACCAATTTGGCTAATTTTGATATTTAAATATTTGTGGAAGTTCAGGGAATGTTTAAGCGGTAAGAAACAAGGAAAATTAACGAATAAAACAATAAAGAAAGAAACATAATGGCCATCCGCACCATATGCCGGAAGCGAAAAGGTCTAGCTAATATCTAGTCAATAACTTAATATTATCAGCATGATAACAGAATAGGCTAACCCCCTATTCCGTGATGGGACATATAACTAGTTAACAATGGGAGTGTACCTACTATCCTCCTCTACTCTATATTTTGAGGAAAATTAGATGCAATAGGCATTGCTACATTTTGCATGTATTGAATCAAGTGGTAAGTAATTTTATTGTCGTTCGCTGTAAGTGAGCCCATGTTGAGTCACTCACCTGGATAATTTTGGTTTGATCACAGGCCTTACTGGAACCTGTGGTCGCCGGTATTCGCAACAATTTTCTGGGTGGCGATGAATTACCTTGTTCATTTAAAGAGCTAGAAAATGTCGAGGGACACTTAGCAATATCAATTTGTTGTATTTCATCTGGAGGGTTTCCTTGAGAACCTGCCACTACAAGTTCTCCCTCAATTGTAACACCTTTAGCATTCATATTCTTATTTGAAATTATACGTAATATAATATATCTCAATATTTAGTTTTTATATGGTGTTGGTGGTCCTATTTTAAATTCAACTTTGTGTTAGTAGATTGTATCTTTATAGTGTCAAAAATCTTTCAAAATTTTTATACTTATTAAATTACAAGTTTATATTAATATAAAATTTACAATAGTGTTTTTAGATTAGATAGCGGTAGTAACAGGTTTTGAGATTTTGAAACTGAGTGTTTTTTAGGCTTTTGAATTATAATCATGTGGACAATTTAGGGTCGATTATGTCAAATGTGCTAGTAAGCTACTCTTCTCAGATATGAATTATTACGGCAGATAGCCTAATAGTAATAACGTAACACGTAATAACGACTGTATGTTTTTGGAATTAAAATATTAAATATTTCGGAACATTTCATATTTCTCGTACATGGTATATGACATTACATTTGACTATGACACTTGACAGTGATTAATTACCATAGATAGCGTACACATAACGCGAAAACCGATTCGGTATTCATGAGGATCAAACTGAAAATTCTTAGAGAATAAAGTAGCAAATTATATTTATTATTATATAATTATATTTTTTGAAAATATTGTCCATTTACATCAATACAGCGCTGCATCCGATGGAACCTTTGAAAAAAGCAATTTGACCAAACTCGTCCTTAGTATTCCTACCAAAATATTTAATAAATATGTCAATGTCTCACGGCAATCTGTTTCCAAACTAGGCAGTGCCTGTGCTTTGGCGATCAGACCATATATAATAATATACAAAAAGGTTAAATAAAACAACATTTCAGTCTGGACCTAGTCATATAACTTTATTAACTCCAAATAAAAATGATAATATATGTTTGCAATAATAACGCTGGCCGTGCTATAATCGACTACGTAGTAAAATTTCAACATTCTCATTTGTTAAATCGTAACTCTTATACTAATAAGGCTACCCTTAAAGTCTACTAGTCCACTCGTTAATATTCAACGTGGCCGATTTTGCACTTATCTCCATAATTATTGCTCTTGTCCTTTAATAAAGCTTCGATTATATGGGGAAAAAGTACAATGATAACATAGAAAAAAAATAGCAAACCCTTCGAACAAAACTATAAATTAAAAGTAGCTCTAAAAAATATTCAAAGTGTACACAAAAATAGCTTAGTCTATTTTTAAACCGATACAAATTTAAAATTTTTAAATATAACCCATAAAAATAATTTTATAATATTTGTTTACAACAATCTATAAATGTACACTTGTAACACAATGCAACCAATGTAATTTAAATTGAATACAGCCAAAATTTTTCTTTGGGTAACCTACTAAAACATTAATAATGAATGAAAATGTCACCAAAGCGAAATTTAAAATTTGTGACACAACATATTTAAATGTATAATATTATATCCTTATGATATGCTAATGATATGATAAAAAATCTACACTGGAACCAGCCAGTCATCGAGGCCCTGTCCCACAGTATAACACAACCACTAACAACTATTTTAAACCGTTGCCCAGCATCGATCATGGTCACACTAAGACACAAGAAAAGAACCTTACAAATAGTGTGACAACAACTACATAAATTCAGTGTAATTGTAATTGAAAAAAATGAGCTTTTTATTATCTATGGTTTCCAGCCAAAAAAACAGGATTTTATAATCTTTAATTTTCCTAACATTCCAAAACCTTATGTCATGTACAAAAATCGTACGTATTACTTTATATTTCCAATATGCATAGTTTGTTTTTATGCTAAAAAACAAACCAAATTAATATCCATATTATAAATAATTTGGGGCCTGTCAACTTATTTATATAGACCATGAATACACTTTCACATTTTGAAAAAATTAATTGTTCATATTGACATATTATCACATATGCTTTTTGTAAAATGTGGAGATAATATAGTATATGGAAATAAAATAGTTATTTACAGTTCATAATGAGTATTTCTATGAGTGATGTATATCAAAGTATATACTTATATACATAAATAATGTATCATAACATGAAGATGTGGACAACTCTAGGACATTAACGAGCAATTTTTACGTATGTTAATTGTGCGTATGGAATTAAATGGACAATTGGTATTATTCATGATACAGATCCTCGACTATCATAAACAATAATCAATTAATTACACATATATATGTATATAATAATACTTTCTAACATGCAATTTAATAATAAACCTTACCTATATCACTACAAGTATTTCATTAAGGCATACAACTGAATATATTATATCATATTGTCAGATCTATCAGGAAGCATGTCATCTTAATTAACAATTGATGATTTATCATTGACAAGTGTATATTTTATAAGCACATTAGGTGTAAAATAGGCACAAACTACTGTGACACAATACTTGAAAACAAGTTCTTTTACATACATATTTGTGTCACGGCAGTTTCTGCCATACATACTACGTCAAGTATTACACATTACTTACTAAGCTGTTAGTGATCATTATCTTAAAATGTAGATGCCTAGCAAAATGCTTTAAAAGCTTGTTTTTACGTCCGTAACATGAGGCAATTGTTTCAAAAGAGAACTTCTGCACTGTTCTTTGAAAAAGTTACAAGCCAGCATTCATTGTGATCATTTTATCAACTTCTCACAACAGATTCAATAGTTTGACACTCAAGACAGACTCCCAAATAAAGACTCATAACATTTTTTTTGTAAAATAAGTTTCATCTAGTCTTGTATATCCTTTACGGTGTAGGCATCATCTAATTTGATATAAATAATAACTAAACCATATGATTACTTCTGGTAATTCACTTATGACAAAGTGCATTTAAATGATATCACTACAAATTACATTGTTCTTTTTTGTAAAATAGACTAAGATTCTTTTGTTTGCTACCTAATATCAGCTGCGATCAATCCTAATGAGATTCTTAATACAATGTTGCCAGTAGACTAACGTATACCATACTAGTTGCTTAAAAATTTACATCACGATATGATTGAGGAGCATTTTCATATACAATACAATATGAATATGATCCACGAGGGCACAATGTAGTTACAAAATATATATATACATATAAGCTAAAGCAAAACACTAGATGACCTAATGTCGTATCTAGCTTTGTCGTGTTTAAGGAACTGTGCTGATATAGTGCTCGAACAGACTGGAAGTGACAGGTTTGTCATATACATACATATCTCCACACCGGGTCCCTCACAGAGTAGACGGAGAGCATCATGTGCCAAATATCTATCTTTACAGACCTGCCCTACTTTTACACATACATATATACGAGTATATCACTTTTAACCAGGAACGTTGTCATACGATTATATAACAATGCAGCAATTTAATAAGCCATTTTAACCATAGTAAAACATGGTGCCAGATACATCCAATATACATATATTTCTTTTTACTATGGTAATAGGAATAAGCACTGAATTGTAATATATAATTCGTTTTGCAATTTCTCTGTCTGTCTGTCACTTGCAATCTGTTATTGTCGCTTAGTTGTATAACATATATATACCTACATGTATTACACATACATCCGGCATACATAGAAATGTAATATGGACGGAAATTACATGCGGTTGTAATATTCCCATTCATATATGTCAGTTGATCTCGTTCAGCTTTATGTTAGTGACAGCGCAACGCCAGAAAAGCTACCACAGTATGTATATATTTTATAAATAATGCACATTAAATATTGGTGTTTTGTTCGCTTCCATCTTAGTACATAATTAATTTATTAACTCCATAGTAAGTAATCGTCAGTTTAAATCGAATATTGTATTTTATAGATAATTCGCCGCCTCACTTACATTGAATTAAATTTGGTATTTTTTTACCCATATTCGTCCAATATTACAAATACAATCATAGATAATTTATGAGAACTCGAGGAGAACATATGTATATGTGAATTTGCATATTCAGAACGTTTTCTATTTTGCTCTTACAAATTCGTTAATTTATGTGTTTATTGCACAAAACTGATTTGCACGATTTTATAATGAACTAAAAAATTAAATCAAATATAAAAGGTCCTGAACTGTTTTGTCTCTTACTCGTATATGTACTTATATGTTATGTTTTCAAAGTTTTTATTGGTAATACTAAAACTCGTCAATAGCTGCCAGACATAAAAAAAATTATAATTGACAAACAGAGAAGAAAAAAGCATTAAACAGTTTTTTTCCTGCCCACTTATAATATGTAACTCCGTCGCAGCCACTTGCTCATTTCATCCAGACTGTGGCATAGATATTTACATCTCATTGTCCAATAAACACATTCTATTGTTTTTATTAACAATTTCGTATCTGTTTCATACACATGTTCCCAACAGCACAAAATAAATTACACATTACAGTTAACATTTTCTGGTTGATTAAAAAAACATTTTAGTAGTATAAACATGATAATATTTTTTTGCAAATTTTTTTTACATAAATAATTTATTAATCTTTTTCGGCACGACATATCTATACAATACAAAAATTCATACATACATACGTATACATATGCTTTGAAAAATTCGTCTATATACAATACAGCGCTAATTACCTCGACCAGTGTACGTTTACATATATGTAATAAAATCAATGTAATTTGTATATATTCAATTGGTATATATATTACATATATAATTATGCTTATTTAATATCTACGCACGCGGTGTAAAGCTCACGGTGTATAAACTAACTCTAATCTCTTGAATCCACCAAGCTATTTCACTAGTAGGTCAAATTTAGCTTCACCAAATATAGTCTATATACGGTTTGACTCCGGCAGTTGAACATTCCGTCTTGTTGTTGTTATATCATCGTGCCAGCAACATTGCGGGGTAGTCAGAGAGCAACAAATGCTAAATTGATGTTTATTTATCAAGCAGCTGCCAAATATGTTTTAAATAAAAAACATATCAAAGCGAATGATAAATTTGTATCGATTAGATATTTTATTAGCGTAATCTTTTAAAAATTTAAGTTCGTTTGTTTATGTTATATATTCTCAAAAATAACACGCGTCATTGCAATTGTAACGTATCATATTTATAAGTTTAGAGACAGAAATGTTAAACTGCCAGGGTTCAATTGCACAATGTAAATTTTAAATTGCACAATGTATATTTTAAATTGCACAATGTAAATTTTAAATTGCACAATGTATATTTTAAATTGCACAATGTAAATAATTAATACAATCATTCAAGTGACATCCAACAAATCGCTTACTCTATCACAAACGTGACTAAATGGAAGCATCGTTCGTCAATTCCATGAGTGCTAAAATTATTAAGTATTCGCCTAGGCTTAACTAACAATCAAGATGCGTTAAGTGTTAAAGGCGAAAATTGCGTGAACTACGCGTACTACATAGTACAAGTGTCGCCTATGCGCTTCTAAACATAGCGTTCAAGCAATTCTCACCTCTACCGTTACTAATGGTCCATCTTTTACGTTTTGATATAAAGACACACCCACGGTGCTTTACACAACCTGAGCTCACTAACTAACAACTATGACGTATTCTCGTTCACTATTTTGATCACCCACGTTCAATTCCAATATGAAGCGTACGGTTAACGAAGAGAGCGATGTCAAGTGTTACATAATATCGCAGTAGAGAAAACAAATTATTGATAACATCGCATTACAGAAAACTAAGGGAAACGAAAAATCAGTCTTTGAAATAAAACGAATTGAAAAGCGTAAAAATGTCTAATGTTTAGACGGAGCGAAAGATTCAGATTTTAATTTCACTATTTATGAGTAAAAATAATTATTATTATGCTTATCTAAATGTATAATATCAACAGTTTCCTAATTTATGAACTTACCGTACGTCCTTGAGATTCTGCTTTAAAAGTAACTGATATAAAAAATAAATTATATGCAAAGTGAATATTACTACGTATTTAGGAAAATGAACCTATATACTTAAATAGGTTTTTTGTTCATGCATTGCAGCCAGCATTGACTGGTCGTTATATGAGATTTCATTTTTCGATGTGGCGATGATGGAAGTACCTTTAATAAACATACAATATTATACATTAGCTAAGCACTGTGAATAATTGTCCATATTTTAGAAAAAACAAATATTTCTATGTAAATATGAATGCTTTTGAACAAATTGAAATTGAATGAAAGCCCACTTACATACATAGTTATAGCATGTAATATATTCTTTTTTTAACCCGACTCTGATGCAGAGGCAACTTACAACAACTATTACTGCAGTACTCTGAGAATGACGCTATTTAATTATTGGACATATTGAAGTTGGAGTAAATATTGACTGCTGGTGGCTATTAACCCTCATAAAGATTCTGGATAAGGACAAAAAGGTATATAAAATAACATTTTTAATTTAATATGATCAGATGCCTACCCCAACTTTTCATCATTATGCGGTTTGACTGGTAGAAAATGACAATTGGCATTAAGTCCACCCTTTGTAATTACAATAAAGATTAAACATATAAATTTACAATAATAATAATATCTTGGATCATCACATGGCCTTCTGATCCCAAACTAAGCATCAAGGAGACTTGTGTTAGGTATGTCACTAGATGGCTGATAAATTACACATAATATAATTATATGTTTTTGTTTTAAATTATGCCTCACCTTTAAATGTAACTGTTCATCCTCGTAAGTAATCAGATTGCAATTTGACTATAGCGGTTAACAAATCTTGTGGAATAGTATCACTGCGTAAGAGAGTACTTCTCGAGCGGGTAGAACCCCTTGCTGGTCATGTGTGAGGCGTTGTGGGCCATGCGGTATCCCCAGAGGTTCATAGCTTCCTTGCACGTCATCTGAAACACAGACACAATATTATGAATAATACATCACATTCATACAGTTTAGACATCAAATATGTATAATGAACGACCAGTCTCTCTTGGTATTATTTCTTCCTAGTGGTTATTGAAGCCCCATCATTTTCTAGCTAATCAATAAATATCAACACCCACTGAACTCAGCAGAGAGTCGATTAACACAATAACGACCTAATATATATTAGGTAAGCATTTACTCAGACAGATTGAATAGTTACCATATTCAGAACTTGTTAGGCTGTATTACAATACAATCATATTAAATACACAATGTTAAGAAAACAGAAGTTTGTATACATGAAGTGCTATTTTAACTCTTCAACTTAACTACAATACAAACGCGAACTGGTAAACAATAATTAAATAACAACTAAGCTGTATAATTAAATAATTACACCACAGAAAAAAAATACAAACCAGTAATAAAAAACAGCTTAATTATTTCCTGTTAATTTAGTAAAATTAGTTTTAAAAAAGTATGTCTTTATACTGTATGTTTTTTTCGCTACCTCGTTGGTCGTGTGACTGGATCGTTGGTCGTGTTGGTCGAAACGCGACTGCCGATCGACAGGTCCTGGGTTGAAGTCCCGGGTCAG
>DWTO01005603.1:0-10606 GCA_018244755.1 Jemadia pseudognetus
GAAAATGCATGTTTTTCTTTGACTTTCCTTTTTTCATTGACTGTTAGGCGGTACGAAGTTCGCGGGTCAGCTAGTGTGTTATAATTACTTTAATTATATTTTCTGAACATTATCTTAAATCATTCACATCATATTAATTATGTATATGATAAACACGAGATAAACTTAAGTCTTCATGTATTGCTAATACCATTACGGAAGATAGAAAAACAAAAGAACCAAATGAATTAGTTCCTAACATTAGTTACGAGCCACCCGCGGTTTTATTGACGTAATCTAATGGATCTTGCTTAACGCCTTGTGTTTTTTTTACGATGAGTTTTAAGAGTGACGTATCCAGAATTCTGCGTTCCGACGTATTGTATCAGAATTCTGTATGCAGTAATACGACTCACTTCCAGATATGTCCACGTGATTATATTGCTAATGACATATTTATTATTACTTTTGTGTAAGTAATTATTACTATTTATGGAATTATTTACAGTTGTGTGGTAAAATACAGTGATTTTCCTACGAAAATGCTCACCCGTTGTGTAATGAAACACAAGTGAAATATAAAATTATCCTAAATGTTACAACATTCAAACTCTTACATTCATATAAGCATCCCGCAATGTTACTAGAACAAATTTATGTTAACCATTCGCTAATCCGACCGCAACGCGCTCTAAACCGCTTCATTATAATAAACCGAGTTACATTCAATATAACATCATTGGAAATTAATTCAAATTATGCAGAACAGCAGAGCTAAGTGTGATAATGACCGAATAGTATTGTAACTACGGTAGCTGCGTAGTATTAGTGAAGCCTGTAGCGAGTTTATTTAAAGCTACAAGGTACTATCGAGTTTTTCCAACTTGAAATTGGGCCGATGTGTTCCTCAGCTCACCTATGCATGCTGGGATTTATAATATAACTGGTGAATTGTGAAAGTATGCTGCTTTAATCTGCCTACTCCTTCACGTTTTACTGATATCTGCAGTTTTTAAACAAAATAAGACTATCGTAGCTCAGGTGGACGTTTTCGAGCCAATTGCTACATATCAAAGAGAGGCGTAGTCGATTCTTGGCTGGAGTGCTACAAGCTACGGACTGGCTACGAACATTATCAGCGACATTTTCCTGCATATGGGAAACTTTAACCAACAATAGACAATAGTTAACCCTCGGAATCTTAAGGGTAGTTTAACTTTCAATAAGTGGATCAGCTGGAACCTACCTTTCTATTAACCCACACTAGAGTGTCGTGAAGTATGAAAGTATCTTATGTATTGCAGTACGATATAAAAGCGGCTATATAGCCTATAGAAAACCAATTCGCCAAAACAAGAGCAAATATTTTAGACCGAAATTGAATTTAAATGTGGCAAAACTGTTTCTATTGTTGTCAGCTACGAGAATCAGTGTAGTTAAATAGAAAATTGCAATCCAATGTTTGTTGATTCAATTTGTTGAATTGATTATCGATTACGGTTTCATCTATTATAACACATCGAACGAGTGATTGAATGATAATAGGCTTATATTTAACAGACGGCATCACGTTACATGAACTGCTGTAATGTCTATTTATGCTTCGTTGTAGAGCTTATTGTTTATTCGTATGATTCGTATATTCAATGTGTACAATTCAGTATAATTAGTTATTGAGTAGCTTGACATCGTACAATCTAGCTTCTATCATTGAAGTGGCAATAGCTGAAAACATGAAAACAGACAATACATTAATGTTCTTTCAAAAAATTAAATTTTTGGATATTTGTATATTACTAACATTAGTTTAATAAGTATGATTTTTTGAGACTAAAATATGGCTTGAAACTATCGGAATTAAACATTAATATTATTATTTGATGTGTCTAGGCAGGCTGCGTCAAACCGCTATCTGTGTCCGGGTTTATTCGCCTCTTACGACCTTTAAGTATCCCGGCATAGGGTCGAAGAATGTATTCTTACGTTACCACGATAGGGAAAAATACAGAGATATGAATGAATTAGTAAACCTGGAATGCCTTCAAAACGTTGATTAACCTAAAGGTAAATCGAACGATAAAAGTAGTGAACAATAATTTAATTAATTATAATGACAATATTATTAGTTAGTTCCTTTACTGAGTAGACAGATAGCATCGAGTTATAATTAGTTCAACGCAACATTTTCATGGAACTACATAACCGTTGTCAAGGGAACCAAAATGTTGTGTTTTATTGTTCGCGATCGTCAAGCCCAATTACAGTTTTATAATATACGGCTTAAATTTAATCTGTCGCCGGTAATCCAATCAACGTACCAATTTGCGGCGCTCACTGCGAGGTAGATTACCATCTTCTATTCCCCACACTGCAATATAACAGCCCGTGTATAGACCGGTATAGTGCTAGTCACAATTTATTATTAACATAATATAAATACATAAATATGTTCTATTGTACAGTGTCACTCATAATTCCATCATTACCGACGTTACGGTCAACGCTTCTCTATAAATGATACTTTTTAATTTCTTCAAGGTAAAGCGATTTTGAAGTTAATTAATGTTCATATTACACACAAAGTGTTTTGCTGTTTAGGAAATTTGTTACTCCTGATTAGTGTTAGTCGTTAAACTTTACTAAGTTAACGTGGAATATAATATAACAAGATATTTTGTTAATGATACCTACTACTCCTTCATTTCTCATGCATCCCACTTCTGGGAACGGATCTATCAAAATTCCAACGACCAAAATAGTGCTCCATGACGTGGCTCTACTGTAGAGAAAGATACGCACAATTGTATGTATAAATAAATGTATTATACTTGGATTGGGTGTTGCATATATTCAATAATAGCATTATTCTATCCGTTTGTGATACCTGCAGTTTGCGTAAACCAAACGACATGTTGCTAGAGAGTTTGATGCAATTATACTTCAGGACAATGCGTGTTATAAAGTCTAGCTCTCGACAAACATGCCAGCTACAATATCTCAATTTACAATCAACATTCAATTCTCGACCGTATTACAAGCGCACAGGGTTAGATTTTCATTGACTGTTAGTCACATGTCATGGGACGAATAAGAAATACATCGCACATCTGGTTTTAAGTACTATCAATCATTGATGCAATTTGAACTCTATTGCTCTAGAAGTATGGTCCTCTTTTCGATGTGTTGATGGCAATGGTTAGTTGATTTCCAAACGAATGACGTTTTAATGACAGGAACAGTCAAGGATTATAGTTTGTCATAATTGCGAATATGAGCCGAGGATGCTTCTGACAATGCGATATTATTGATGAATACAAATGGTTGGTCAAATGTTAAAGGAAAGTTTTGTTATTCAAGGGTTTTATTTTATCTTAAACGATTGATTAAAATATGATAATCTACGCCTCGTTGGTCTAGTAGTACTAAACGCAACTGCTAAGCGTTCGATTCCCGGGTGATGCAAAGTATTATTTCGATTTTTTACTTGAAACTCCCAATAGTATTATAGTCACATTTGTACTGAGTGTATATGGCAATAGGCGTATTTATATAAAAAAATAAATCTGTGGCATTTTCGAAATGGGTCAGCTGGAAGAAATCGCTTGTAAGCGACAAAGCTGTCCAAAGGTTTGATTAGTATTATCTGTGTACAAAATAATATATTTCATATTATGGTGTGACCAATAAACAATTTTCTAACTACATTGAAAGTATACTATTTATTTATATAACATTAACTCCTTGTGATATACCAATCAATTTCACTGAATAAAAACAAACCATTGCAATCGCAAATATTGTAGTACCTACATATTCGGGCTCTGCACACGGGGTTACCGTGACCGCCTTTGCTCAGGAGGCAATATCTAGCTCACTGCGTCGGCGAGCAATGTGGCAGCAAATTGGGCAATCGTATGACATTAGCGCATCCATCTTGGCAACGTTCAATATTTAGCCAGCTATCGTCTCTGATGGTGCGCGCGGTGAACTTTGTACATACACGGCAATGGATTCAGATATTGGATCAATTACTATTTTAATGTATTGTACAGGAGTAAATGTACTATATTTACTTTTTCGCTTAACAGGGTTTATTTTTTCTTTATCGGTTTGAATGTCATGCTAAGAAGCTGATATACGTTTCAATTTCAGTTGGTAGCAACACGGACACGACATGTATCAATAAATGTTTTTGATATCAAATACCATAATTTGTACTAGTTTTAACTATAACTCTTTTTAACTTACCCCATTTATAAAACGAATCTGCTTCTGACATTTGATAAGACAATTGTTAACCACAACGCATTTCATATGACGAGCCATGGATAATTTAAAAAGATTCTAAGACCCCCTGTCGCTGGGGACAATAGAGAAAAAAGCTTCCCATCCCTATATAATTCAATTCCATGCAGCGATGTTGGTGAAATCAAACGCTAATTGTGCCCTGACGTCACAAAGGCAGTAATCGAATCATAAGATTATCGAATTATCTTTGTGTATAACCGAGGAACTGTTAGAGACTCGTACAACCCTTGTGTTAAAAGATGCATCGCCCATCGCAATTTGGTAGACACATCTTTTATTAATTCAATAAGTTTTTATAATAAAATTAATTAAAAACAATTAGAACCAATATGTTTAAAGCATGAACAGTTTTATATGAAACCAATGGTGCGCTAGATTTTGTAAGAGTAATTGCGCTTAACTATACAACCATTATTAAGTACGAATTATGTGTATGAAATTTTGCTTTACGAATCATTTAGTATCAAGACTGGTGGTGCCATATGGCGGATCGATACATGGAGCAGACCTAAATGATTAATAGGTTAGCATGGCCACGGCAGTCTAAATACCAGAAATTCTAGTTTAAGATGTCTAACAGGTACTAAGAATTATAGGTAATTAGGTGGGTATTTAAAAATTTTGCTTGTTCTTTTATCATTATCATCAGCCTTGTGTCCACTGCTGGGAATAAAACTCTGCATTAAAAGGCTTTTAAAATGAATTGTGATAAATAATCGTGCGCGTGTTAAGAGATTGAGGATTCCAGAAGAAGCAGGTCATGTTTATAAGGATAGAGATATTTGGTAATCGGCGTTCCCTTCCCACCTCGTAAGGGATCTAAAGTGATGGTATTATAGTAAGTATTGATCTAAACAGAATGCTATAACCGTGATCGATTTTCAACAAACATTTAAAATATAATAATCGCAAGCGATCGCTTACAGTGTCGTAGTGGGACACGTTGGTTATTTAGGTGGTTTATAAAAAGAGTATATAGATTGGGGTGGCGCTGGTTGAATCTATGCACTGAACCATGACGCGGAACTAAACAATAGAGATCTTTCCGCTGATAGAATTATGGACTGTAATTCAATTGTTAGTAAAATGACGCAATGGGACCGCAGTTTTTTTTTCAATTTGAACGTGTTAACAATTTTATTATTTGGAATTGAAAATGAATTATAATTGCAAAGAAAAAAATTGTTATTATAAAAATATAATTGATTAGTTTAATTCAGTACAAATATTTTATGTAAAATTTACAGAATTAGATGTTTATTACTGGTATAGCAGGTGTGGAAAAAGTCAGTAAATATTCAAATCCCGAATCAGAATGTAACTAAGCAAGGTCAAACAATAATGACTCTCTCTCCATCACCAATGTACAATCCTGCATTCCAAGTCGCGTGTGTCTACGGCCTTAGTAATCATAATTACTTTATCAACAATTATTCCTTATTCCGATTGAAAACGTATGCGTGTCGTGGCGGAGAAATAATATGTTCCCTAACCGCATGCCGGGATATTCTAAGAGGCTACTAAGCCCAGAGCTGACTGACCACAATATGGCGTGACTTGACTATGCACGACCATACATTGACTGCCTACGGACAGAAGCGCAGGCAGTACGAGAAGCCATGTTGAGCGATCCACAAGCCGCATGTCCGCGTGGGTATTATGAGCAAAAATATCTCAGGGGAGGCCTATGTCCTATGCCCAGCAGTGAACTTAGACAATCTGATGATTATGATGAACGGAATAACTTATAAAGACGTACATTACATATTAAGTTCACTTCTCCCACTACTTTCCATAAGTTAAATAACGGAGAAAATTTATATACATGAATAAGTAAAAGAACAAATCAATGAATAAACGAATTAATTATAAACGGAAGAATGAATGTATAAATAAATAAAATAAAATGTGGGGAACTCAATAAGATATTAATTTTTGGCGAAAAACAACCTCAATATTTTAGGCGGCTTAAATTAAAAAGGACACGAACTAAGAATGATGAATTTGGAAAATAAATGAGAGGGAACTCACCTAATAAATGTTAAACAGTTTTTTCTTTATGTAATCTCGTCCACCGTAAATTAACGTAAATAAAATTTCAGGTGAAATTAATATTCCCTAAGACATTATTGCGGTATTGTAAAAGCTACTTAAGATCGTTTGGCACCCAGTAAGCGTAATTAAATATGATAGGAACAAAAATATACTTATCCAAGTACAAACGAAACCAGATATACAAATCTATACAATTTCTTTGCAAACACTCTAGACGAATTCGTTCAAACGAATTTAGGTACGGATTCCATTCATGTTAAATTGGTAGTTGGTTAGGGAGTTCAGGAGAAATGGTCGGGTTAAAGAGGCCGGCTCATTCTTTTTTGAGCCGTTTTTGCTGCCCGCTCCGGTTACACAGCCTTTTTTGAGCCACTTCGCATTTCCCCCACCCGTTCGTCCGGTTACCCTTTTTATTCGGACCGTGACGTTGGAATGAGACCGGCGCTGGCTGATCCGAGTTTATGAGCCGCTCATCCAACATGATTAATTGAATTAAGTAGGTCGTGTCTGATGTTCCAGACGTGTGAATGAGAAAGTATGTTAAAAAATTTATGTGGTTAACAACGAAATTCTCAAAAGGATCTCCATAATAGTAGGTAAATGAATATGACAATAAGTCATTTTCGACCATTATAGAATTTCGGTGCTTTAAAGTACGGTAAAATCGGACTGTGAATTTTTTTGTAATTCTTCCGAAAGTCACCGTCATTCTGACATATGACTTGTATATTATATTTGACCAATTATTTGGATCGTTTTGAAGCCTTTTCGTTATCTGTGATTATGGGAGTAGGACTACCTTTATTTAAATTTTCTTTTTGTAGTCGTACACTCTTGGCAGAAAGGTTGTAGTGTCTTGGTCAACTCAACAGTAACCGACATCCTATTAGGGCTACTGGAATAGGACAGTTAGTCACATTAGCTTACTTGACAATTTTCAGTAAAGTTAATTTAGTATTAGTCAGTATTTGTAGTTTGTCATTTATTTATTCTATTCTATTTTACGCACGGCTGTTACTATTGCTCAGGACTGAGATGGTATTCTGTGCTACGATCTACATCCTTCAGAAGAAAAATTAACTAACAAATTAAATTAACGACAAATTAACGAGATTCAAAAGTTTTAGTATTGATTTCAATTACCAGAGACGGTTGTAGTGTTGCCATGTTCGATTTTTGTCGTATTAAAATTCATTCATGTTTCTCTGCATCTACACCTGCACCTGTCTTATTCCCTAACTCAATATTTTCGAACGTGGGAGTTTCCTGACGTATATTCATAGTTTTCTTTACAGGCTATCTATTCTAGCCATTGGTAGCCATCTAGCGCATAGGCCACTGTCATCGAAAGGTGGACTTCCAGAGGCTAAATTTCCATGGAAACTTTTGGTTCATTAAAAGTTCATATTTCTGCATGCTTATTTATATCGTAACAGTTTTATGGTGAAAGTTGGTAATATACGCCTTGAGCTTTTTAAAGGTTTTATGAATTTTAAACTTCATGTAATATGCTTCGGCAAAGTTTCACATAGTTCATAATGGCTTTGAGGTTTATTATTGTGTTTAGATATTATTCGCGAAAGTTCACATCGGTTTAATGGGCATACATAAAAATTTAATTCATAGCGGTGTATCGGTATAAAGGATGTTTGAAATTTTTTGGTCAATGTCACAAATAATAAAATGTAAAACGGGTAACGAGTAGCCAAAGTATGCAGGACACCGCGTCTCGCAGTTAAAAGCTTCATTGAATACTACTGTAGGAATAGATCACTTACTGCCGTTAGGTTACCTATTATTAGGTGTTGATAAGACTATCAGATAGTCTTGCTGCTACATGAATTAGTTAGTTGCATGAACTGTCAGTAACATTCTAAGTTCTATAGCTATTGGACTGCCTTGTTTCTCGAGTGGTTGGCAGTGTGACTGTCGATCGTGAGATCCCGGGTTCAAATGTCGGGTCGGGTACGATATTGGATTTTTCTGACTTAGATTTTTTGGTAAACATTGTACCTAGTATACTTAGTTGTTGGCAGATAGATAGATAGATCTGGGGACTGATAATTCACGTTATTTATTATGGATATAAATCTTTTTTGTTGCACTTACAAAATGTTGACAACGATCCATTAATTAAATTCAAAATGTTCAGCGAAAGCTCATTCACAAAGGAACAAGTTAATTCTCGGATCTTTGTAACCAAGTGTTTGAATTCCAGAAATGCAGAACGCTTAACGCTGTCAAAACTTTATAGAATATTAAATGTTGTTTGTTCTGCACGGTTCAGCTTAAACTTAAACTTACGAGTAGACTTTGTTAAAAATATTAATGTTCCTATTGATATTTCTGGAAAGATCATAGACAGAGACCTGTTTGATGAGAATATATTTTTATTTGTTTCATATAAACTCTCGAAACCGTGTAAACATACTAGGAATGAACTCGTGGCAAGCACTTCTGGTTAGTCAGAGTTATGTTCGGTTTTAAGATTAATCGCCGCTTGCTGTACCGGTGAAAGATAACATACAGTGAGGAACCTGCACAAGTAGGAATTATGGTCTCTAAGGTGCGTTCAGTTTAAGGCTTTAAAGTGAATCCTTCTCGGTATGAAGTCAGTTCTGTGTAAAACTGGATTAGGGGTAGAGTTGATGATGAAACAATCATTTTACTATTTGATTGTTTTGATATTACTTTGTAAGTTTAAGTAAAACACAAATATGAAAAATAATCTATACCTAATAGCGGCTATAGAAATATGATCAAATTCTCAGAAGAAACGGCTTCTTCACACTTTAAGTGATTTCCTTATCATCAAATATACCTTTGATTATATTTATGTAATATTTATTTTACATCAAATATTCCGCTACTTACTGGTAGACGTTCAATCCGTGTAAGTAAAGCTTTGCGGAGAAATGAACACAGCATGAAAACAAAGCTGTATGCAAAACAAAGTTAAAAATACCATAACACCAACATTACATTTGCAATATGAATTCATTTCGAAAAACTGTCATAAAACTTTTAGCCACAAAAGCAACAGCGGCCATTCATTTCTACTGTATAAAATTTAAATGAATCTTTGCACAGGGGTACATAACGATCGGGCCGCAACAAAATGTATGCCCTAAATCATTGCGAACCGCGTCCGCGGTGAACGAGTGACAATGGTCCTGTTTGTAATTAGTTTTTTCAACCCCGCGCTATATTTCACCGCGCGAAACGCTTGCAATAATTTACCAATTGAAACACGTTTTCATTAACAGTCGACGGCCGCGTTAAAGTGGCTACTCTTGCTATCTTGTACTACTATTTTATCACAGACTCTATCTTCCCACACAGTTACAAGACTCGAGGATATCTATTTTACAAGACATGTAATGTTAACGTAGAATGCAATAGTTGCATAGCTTCTGTTGAAAAATGAGTCTACTATGCTCAAACAACGGTCAAACGGTCAATCATAAAGCGTGGGACGTTCCACTGATTGAAATACAAAGCTATGAGAATATTCCCTCTAAAACATTGGAACAAATTATAAACACTTAGTATATAAGGCATCTAAAGTGTTATTGTATAAAAAGTTATTGGTAAATGTAATTAATTTTTGTTTGCTATTTGGCACTCGGTGCTCTCTGCCTACCCCGCAAGGGACCTGGCGTGATGATATGTATGTAATTAATGTTTATGATATACCTAATTAACATGTTTAAAATGTCACATATAATTTCGAAAGCGGTAACAATCTTGTCAGTGTTATCAACTAAACCCATTGAATATGTTTATAATCCTTTTTTTATTTTGTCACGTAAGTCATCTTCCTGTATGGATATTCGGTAATGTAACGATTTGTTTGTTAAGTCACGGTCAAATTGTTTCAAGAAAGAGTGGGAAGAACAATCGTCCATATTGCGTAAGATTTATTTATAACGAAGTTACAATCAAGTATGCATATTTGAATCTCGTCCTCGAGTTAAATGATATGCCCGATGTTCAAATATCTTCACGTCAGGTCCCATACAGGGTAGGCAGAGAGCGCCGAGGCTAAATATCTCTATCCTTACACACCTGCCGCTTTATACATATAGCAATACTTAACACGTTGACTGCCAGGAAAAAAAATGCATCTTACCGTTCAGGCCTCGTCGGTCAGAGATGGTCGACAATTAGAATTTCCATTCGGGCTACGTCGGTCAGTGCTGACCGCGTTTTATATGTATTTTCGATCCATTCATTTAGGCCGTAGGGCAGTGCTATTAAATAA
>DWTO01005604.1:0-10604 GCA_018244755.1 Jemadia pseudognetus
ATACTCCAGAAATAATTATTTATTAACACTACTATTATTAGGTTAAATGTATCCTTAATTTTTCTAATAGGTACATATTATGTTGGGCCAGAAAACTGAAATTAATTGTAAAACCTTTTCTCCCCCTGCTCCATAGTGCGTACGTAAACGTACCTAAGTGGTGAAATGTGGGAGTGTAGGTACCTACTGCACTCCTCTACCTACCCCATCGGTGATTACAGACCTGATGTTACGTTACCTTTTGTACAAAACCATTACCCTGCAACTTGTTTCTACGGTAAAGCAGTGGCTTTCACTTTGCTCCGTTTCCGATGTGGCCTAAGGGATGAATACCTATAAATATGTACCCTGCGCATACGCTGTCTGCCCTTAATTCACTCCAAAATTTATTATTACCTCAATAATTAATTGCCTCAATACAAAAAATGAAATTAACTGTTACGTATAATAATTCTCACAAAATTCACAATATCAACCCGATGATGTCGCAATTTATTTAAATGAATCGAATCAATTATAACTAATTAAATAATGCAGCAATAAAAATGTCAATCGATAAATAATTCAACTATCAGCGTGGACTCGTTTGGAAAACGCTGTACTGGTGGTGCGCTTCTTACCTACATTCGATATGACGCCAATAAATATTAATGACCAAATTGATAATTACACACAACAGTTGTTATTGGTCAGCGTTTTAAAAGTGACGTGTTTCAAATTGGTATTCTTTGAAACACCTGCAGGGGGAAAGCATAAACGACGCCTTGTGTTTATTCAGTCTTATCATTATTTTAGTGTTAACTTTCACTTTATTCCATTGTCGTAAAATAGATAATAATTTATACACAGCTTAATATAAAACTGTGACAAATTGCTTAGATTTCAATTTGTTGGAATATGTCATGACCAGTATCTCTGATGTCGCAACCTATAAACACGCTTTGTTGGGCTGGCCTTCCCTTCTCGTAACTACCACGACACGAGGAATAACACCTTATTCATGATATGTAATGTAAGTTGCTAAAGATACGAAAAGCATTTTATTTAAAATCAAATGTTTATGCGTTTTGACCTATAGATAGTATACAGACATTTAATGAACATTCCCTTGTAGCTTTTGCATCTTGACTACCTACTCCAACTAAAATAGCGATAAAACACACAAATTTATAATCTGCCTCGTTGGGTGAGCGATGCCCGATCGAGAGGTCGTAGGTTCATTTTCGGGTCGAGTGTTATTGGGTATATGTCACTTGAAATTGCCAGTTGTGGCTTTGTGTCTGATTTTATGCCCGGTGTATGACAATAAGCGCACACCGTATTCCATGGAAGGACGTATATAAACATACTGGTGCTATGTGGGAGTATAACTACACTCCTCTACCTACCACTTCAGACATTATAGGCGTGATGTTACGTCTTTCTTAAACTGCCTAAAATTTTAGTTCGTTCTTTTAGTTTTATGTAGCGTGGCACGCTTAACTTCATGTTATAAAATGCTGACAAAAGCAATAATAGGGACGTACTTATAATCTATTCCCTTGCGGTAAAGTTGGGTAACTATTTAATATTATGCGTACATTTTATCGAGTTATGTAGTTTTTTAAAATGCGAAACAAACTTTCCTTAATCTCTGAATTGAAAAGTAGTGACATGGAAATTTTACATTATTGCTACACAGAAACTACGAATTATTTACTGCAGTAATACGAAAGTTATGCATATTATTATAGTGTTCGGAATAACTATTATCAACGAAACTGAAGCAGACGCGTATAGAGCCGAGTGTCCTGTATTTCAAATACAATACATCAACCTCGGGCCATTAGTCGTGAGACACCATCCTTTGAAGACTGTCCTGTTGTGGAACGCACGGCATTTTGATTGCGCGCCCCCAATCATTGCGACCGCTTTGATTAACAGATTCCTGGTTACCTGCTGACAATATCGAAGTGCTAATGTACTGCAGGGAGACAGTTTAAATATAAAAAAATATATAAAGTAACTAACGAGTAACTAATAATACAATGTAGTGCATTTATTTCTTAAAGTTTTGAATATATAATATTTAGTGGACTTAGCCGTCTTTTATGATTAAAAAATGCTCTTTAAGCATTAATATATTTTATGTATATATGTATATAATTTTTATATTCTATTCTTCTCTATGCTTCCAGAATCTGGGACAGTACCTATAATTAATAGATAATATAAAGAAACGAATGATTCGTCTGTATTTGCCATCAATAGTAGGTAACTAATTTTCACGAAGAAAATTTTTCCACAAAATACCTATAGGTACCCTATATGAATGAATGAAATATTAGATATTTTGTGAAACCATGTTCCTATGAAACAAAACGAACTGTGTAATAACGAAAAGCTTGTACACGTAATGCAGTATGCAAATGCAATTTTATGCGTCGACACGTGACTTGTGTAAGCATTTCCTAGGAATTAAAATTAATTCTAAATGTATGTAGGTATATAAATAGATACAGGGAATTTTTAGTACAATACACGTTAAAACAATTGTTATTTAATATACATACATATCCAAATTATAGTATATTGTCAACACTTAAAATGTTTTTACTGATCATTATCAAGTTTCATAATCTATGGTTATTACTATGTAAAATTAGATCCAGTAAAGTATTTTACCTATGTCTAATTTATCTATAGAAAAATACCTACTTCATATAATGATAAGAGATGGTTCAAACCATCTCTTATCTATGTATGTATCTATGAGTCTACTATATTAAACCTATGAAGGAATTACATATGTAAGATAACGCCTTTAATACCCGAAGAGGTAGGCAGCGGAGTATAATACCTTCGCACGTTTCACCAGGTACGTGTACGTCCTATTTGTCATACGTAAGTATAGGTATATTATGGAAACATACATATTATGTACGTATTAGTAAAGATACTTGAAAGGAGCATTTCCGAGCAGCGACTCTGTCTTACTATGTACTAACATATAGGTACTGACGGCGCACCCTGGACATTGCGGCTAATCCTTTCAGCACGATGGCTGATCACTCACGATCAGCTGTCGACTCGACGAAGAAGATTAAAAATCAAAACTTGTAAATAACAGTATTTTTAACTTGCCTAATCCATACTCATAATCAGACAGCAAAAACTTTATAGACACGAAAACGTAGCCTTTTGTTTCGACACTGTCACACGTAGAGGGCGCGCTCATGAAAAATTATGAAGCCGCCGCGGAAATTACGCAACTTGTCTGATTAAATTAGAAGTTGGCTGGCTAATTAGAGTGTACATCGCATTTCACTTCGCGCACGCTTAGCGGGAAACAGATTCCCTCTCGAGAGCCGTTTGGAGCAGCCGGCTTTTTGACATCGAAAATTTTCCAGGTTTTTTTTCCCAAATTTCACAGTCTATACGTATGGGAATACTGTTGTAATTTTGTCATTAATTTGTATTTTCCTGGCTTCACGATATGTTTCATTCATGGAGTGAAACGAGTTAATGGTAACTGGCGTGTGAATTTAACATATGAAATGTGTTTATTAATACATTATGTGTGATCGTTGTCCGACTGCCTCGTTGCTGGTGTTGGTTGCCAGTGCAACTGCCGATCGGGAGGTACTGGGTTTAATTCCCGGGTCGGGCACTACTAAATTTTGTAGTCTGGATACGTGCCCGGTGCATGGCAATAGG
Organism: Jemadia pseudognetus; assembly: GCA_018244755.1. NCBI lineage: Eukaryota > Metazoa > Arthropoda > Insecta > Lepidoptera > Hesperiidae > Jemadia > Jemadia pseudognetus. The sequence continues at coordinate 3,697 of DWTO01005604.1, forward strand.
CTCACCACCTCTTCTATAGTGGGATGTAAACGTAACTGGTGTAACGTAAGAGTGTACTACATTCCTCTGCCTATCTCTTCGGCTTCCGTTTACGTGTGATTAGCAGTGGTTTATTGTGTCAGAGAATTCATATTAGTAATGTCTTATATACTGACTGTATTTAAGGCACAAACTAGGCAGTTTTTGTAGTGCTGATAAACTATGTAGATATATACACATGTGCCTAAATACGTAATGTATGTACTTACGTATGTGAAACATTATATTATGCAGACACAAATATCCATATTCACCACACAATTATAGATACAGTTGGTGCGAATCGAATTTTCGCCTTAATTTCTTCATTTTTCTTCCAATTTAATACTAATGACTACATTATCATTTCACACATTGATTATAATCTTCAGTTACGAACAGAAATGTATCTTCGTTGTAAGAGAAGCCAGAGACAAAAGTGGATTGATGCTCGCGTATGTCGTTATTGATGGCCCTTCTCTACACTGCCCTTTGAAACGCTCAAGGGAGTGACAATGCTATTTTTAACGGCGGTATGAAATTAAAGTTTTCATAAGCTATATTTTCATACAATCTTTGTTTAATAAAAGTGTTTTTTTACAAATATCATATTGTTTTGTATATTATAGTTTCTACAAATATCATATTGTTTTGTACATATCTCCTTGCCCCTATTATTAATGTGTGTCCGTTGTTGATTTTGTTAATGCAAAAACAAACGGCTTAGGTCGTTGACTCGCGCCAAAAATTCGGTTCATTTTTCAAAACATCGTCTAAATAATAATGTATCTGTCAAATCTTAGGTAGGCGACTAGATGCGTCAGACTTATTCGTCATAAATTCAATTCATGTCTTGGTAATAAAACAAAAAAAAAGAAACCGAACGTTATAATAAATATAAATTCATAATTTTCAAAAATCATCGCGGCAATAAAGCGAGCCGAGCGTCTTTTCTTCCGCTTTGAAACTCTGCTTAGCGCTGATACACTGGGAATAAATCAAGACCACTTTGTGCGCCAACAATAGCTCTCTAATTGACAAATAGTGGAAATGATAAATACAAACGTTGGGAATTTTCCCAAAATACCCCCTTTGATCGTCACTTGATTAACAACTGCCGACCGCCACCCGCGAAATTCTATTAATCCTCTTTTTAATTCGACTTCGTCTACTGATGCACCTCACCGACGTTTCACCGCAAAAGAGTTAACAGCAGAGATGAACGATTAACGATCAATCACCATTGAAAATCCAAATTAAGTCTGATGTAAAATTAAATTTCATTTTCTTAATTACATCACTTGACGAAATTTCAATTTACATCTTATCACAACTATAGTATATTTTTATAGCATTAGATTGTCCTTTTAATAATATTACTGCCTTTTAAAAGATGTATGAATAGTAAAGTTCGTGACATAATATTCTATAAGGCGGTAAAGAGATAGTCATTCACAAAAAGTCGTCAGTGTAAACGGCACCTTAAGTAATATATTTACGTCTGATTTATAATATATTTAGCACTGCTTGGATACTAGAGCGTTGGCTGATTCATATGAAGTGTTCACAATGGTTTACGTCGTTTGTGAATCTGGACAACACTAAATACACGATTATATTTCAAAAGAATCATATATTATATTCGTAAATGTTATTAAAGTGGGTCGGACGGTATGAAATATTAATATTATGTATTTTGTAAGGTATTTTTTAGAGCATGTTAACATTTATCGATATCCGTGTGCTTATCCGGTCTGATTATATTAATACGAATATCGTTTTCTAAGCTACTAATGGGTATCTATATCTAGTTAGTACTACTTGTCGACGAGTTATTTTAATAATATGTCACATCGATTCTCATTGATATAGGTACTTATAATCAATATTTAGACACATTTCGTTTCATGCATCAATTTAACTGTTTTCTTATTAATATTATCACGATTAATTCTCTTCTGGTTCCGCAATTATCCGGGTCTCGTATTGTAATGAGGAGAGTTAACAGAATAGTTCGCCACGCAGGCTTGCGGTGCGGTGACAGTGGTAGTGGATTGGCAGACTTCAGACGCCTAACACAGCGCGAACTGCCTCACCGTCACGACAGTGATATTTAATCTTCTAAACGCATATAAGACATTTTATAAAGCAATATTGGTGTGCACGAAATTGAACCACGAATCCCCGGAGTGGAGGACTAAATTCTAGACCACCAGGTTGTGACAGCTGATGTTGTTCGTAATGAAAATCAGATGTATTTCTCCATAGACGTAGGCAGAATGTAATAAACTGCGATGTTTTACCAGTTACGTTTACGTCCCAGTATGGAGTAGCGGGTGAGCCTATTGACTGACGCCGCGTACTAGTATTACTGTTACTCTTAATCCTACTGGTACCTACTCATTTTCCTACTATTATATTTATAAGGTGGGTAGGTAGTTAAGGCACTTTTGTTTTGTTTGTGTACATTATAATGATACCTAATATAAAAAGTGAATTAAAAAGGAACAATTTCGTCACGTTCGTAACACTAATTAAGTGTGAGTTGAGCGTAGGAATATTATCTGCCGCGGGCAAAGGGCATGAGAAAGCAACACTACTGACTCATAAAACCAGTTTCGAAGAATGAATCAAAGCTACCCGCACATACACGGTTATCAAATTATCAAACACACGTGAGCCTGTTAATTTCCACGTCGGTCAGTTTAAAGACGTATTCCCTGAACCGACTCTCCGCGATCGTATCGCGTCCAAGTAATTGCTGGCTAGAAACATTAACTCCTATATCTTCTACAGAGAAAAACTTTAGCAGCGTGTAGTTTCGTTTTTTTACGGACCATAATACATTTGTATATTGAAGTGCTTTCAATTAGAAAATTAATTAGTTCTACCAATGAGTCGGATTAGTTACATCGTGCATGTGTATTTATTTTTTGTAATTTACACGAGTTTTTTCCTATGAATAATATAGGTTTTACATCATTTTAATAAATGGTACATAATTTTGCATCCGATGTACAAATGAGAATTACAAAACAGATACGAGAGAAGTAATAGAAAGGCATAAATCAAAATAAGTATACACGCAAATGATGTATGAAAAGATAAAAAACTAGTCTCATATTATGATTTTGCCTGACTGCCGCGTTGGTCGTGTTGGTTGCAAGTGGTTGGTTTCTTATGATTTTACTGATACCCATAGATTGATTAATTAGTATATGGAAAAATAAGGGAGTATTCTACCCCTGTATCTCCTATTACTGTATCCCCTAAAACATTTTAATGAAAAAAGAGATTCTTTCATACCTACCTACACTTTGGATTTGGACACGAGCTAGTTGCCGGAATGTAAATGGAAATTGAAAATTAAAAAAAACGCGAGGGTCGTCCCGCGCGAGGGTGGTGAAATCGTAAATTTAAATTGTCCATCCCTCAACATGCAAATTTTCACAGAAGGCATGCCTTTCAATTGTACCTACTCATCTGGAGATAAATGTACAATGCGCTGATTAATGCGGACGCTTATACGACTTGTCTTAATCCGATTTAGTTTCGTTTTGTCTTATATAAGAATAAGCAATTTGTATGTACATGGAAATATATATATACCACAGTAGATATCTACATAAAATTTTCCTCAACCTCTGGTAAAGTTTGAAATTTACCTGCAGATTCACGCTGTAATCACTAGCTAATAAGTTGATAAAATAATGATCATTACAGCTGTATGTGAAACTTTTTGCTCATGTACCTAACAAATGGCATCTGCAAAGAACACATTGTCAAGAGAGTCGCCGCCATCATTAACTGTCGCTAATGAAGCTTGAGCTTTTGGGTTTTAAATAACTTGCGCCATCCTCTAGGGGCGGGCCAATGCGAAGTACTCTGACGTATAGATTTTTTTTACTTCACATGAATTTAACAAAGCGTATCGAAAAGCTGAGGATGTAACCTTCTACTGCAGATCGTTCTATCGAATAGTAAATAGGCAAAAGTGATGTATACCGTACTAAAAATATTTCTCTACCGCCAACACTGCTATAGACCAGTTGATTTTGTCTAAATGCAAAGTGCGATTTTTTATCTTTCTCAAAAGGTTAGTTATTTTTTATTGCTCTGCTACCTGGTAAAGTCTAGTAGCTGTCTTATTAAGCACGTAATAAATTCTGTACTTTAAAACCCGTATAGTGAGATCTAGCGATAAAACTGAGGTTATAGTGACATATACCGCTCGGCGCACAAATTAACGTTCGTGTAAAGTTACATCGTTGGCCAACGACGCGGCTGTCACTCATGCTCCATCAACTGCTGGTGAATTTTGAGGATATGACGTCGGGTCAGCCACATGTCGATCGGGACGTGACACTATTTTATCTCCCCGTCTCACTTTTAAGGAAACACTTCCACCAGTGAGACAAAGACGTACCTCACATTTATCATACGTAAGAATGTGTCTTTCGGTTATCTGCGGTGAACGGGGCTCGTATCTTAGGCAGGTTGTCGCTAATAGGCGTTTTACTCGGAACAAATGAGACTTGCCTTCATGTGTGTTCCAACTTCGGGACACGTGTCAGCCTTCCGTCTGTCAGACGGTTGGCGGTCTGCGAAGATTATGGATCACAAATCCGGTTACCCGCCAACATAAACATTGAAGCGATCGCTTCTCTTACCTGATCATTGAAATGATTTAATTATAGATCGATCTAAGTACATTCACCTTTCCTTTTCAGATTCGCCGAGAAACCGATGAGGAGGCACCGTCCGTTTGTATCGTGTGAGACAACAGTTGGATCGATCGCTGCTGTGTAGTGAATGGAATCCGAAGTGTTTGTGTTGTGACTGATAACGTGATAGTGTCGGCCCCAGTGGCCGAAAACCTGCGACGGAAGATACGGACGCGAGCCGCGCGGGCTGCGGGCCCGCAATGAGCGCCAACAACTGCGACAGCATGCCGTATTTCTCCAACGCCTACATGCCTGACATGAGAAACGGAGGTGGACATGACCATCAGCAGGCGCACGCGCATTACGGCGCGGTGCCGCAGCAGGGCCACGAGATGGAGGGCTGCGACCAGCAGCTCAGGCCGGCGCAGCATCACTACCCTGCGCAGCCTGCGCCTGGGATGCCATACCCGAGATTCCCCCCCTACGATCGACTGGGATACTACCAGCAAATGGAGCAGAATGGATATCGACCTGATAGTCCTTCTCAAATGGGGCACATGGGTCAGAAAACGGACGGATACGGTCCGAACGGCCACCAGCCTCCAGCGCCCGCGGTGTACACGTCGTGCAAGCTGCAAGCCGTGGCTGCAACGGCGAGCGGCGTGCCGGGCAGCCCGCCGCTGGAGCAGGCGCAGCAGATGCCGCACCACATGCACCCGCAGCAGCACATGGTGCAGCACGCGGTGCCGCCGCACCAGCAGCACCTCATGTACCCGGTGGACGACATGCAGCACCAGACGCAGATGCCGCCGATGCACCAGCAGTCCATGCACGCGCAGCAGGCGCCCCCGCAACAGCCCCCGCCGAACACTAACGCGTCGCTGCCCAGTCCATTGTATCCATGGATGCGAAGTCAATTTGGTAAGTTTTGAAAATATGTTTCAACTTAATATATCTGTAGCCACAAAAATGCCCACTTTTATGGATACATTGGGGCGTTTATTACGGGTTTATAATTATTTATCTGAAGTAAAAATAATCCGCGGAAATGTTTGTGCCACAACGCTAGTAACAATTATAATATCTTTCACAATATTTATATAAAACGTACATCTTTTAAGAAGTGGACCGGTAAAATAATTATAATTTGGTGTCTTGATACCTCAGCCCGGGTACCATAAATTGTCTTGACGTGGATACCAAAGCTGAGTGTCCTTGACATACAATTACGGTAATTTTAATAATATCTTTATCCATCCTCGTACGTACATTGTTAATTATTGTATGGGTAGTTGATCCGTGAGAACGGGTACAGCATTTATTTTAAATTATTCGTTAGAATTCAATACAGAAAAAGTCTCACGATGCGATGAAACCTACAAACGAATGTCAATAAATTATATTAGAAGAGTTTAAAAAATTACACAAAAATATTCTGTGCTTTGATTATATTTGTAGGTACTACAATTAAACTAATATATTTTTCGCAGAACGTACATGACTGAGTCCTCGTAATATTAAAACGAATGGTACTACGAGTATGTAGGTATACGAGACACGAGTACGGTATATGATTTCCACCAATATTTCACAGGCAAAATCTCATTCAGTAATTTTGCATAACAAAATAGACGGTAAAGGAAAAGTTGTAGGTAGATAAACAATCAGAATAACTTTATCAAAAAATAATTACAAGTCATAGATTTGCTTCAAATATACGAACGTTAATATTTCCGTATTAAAAATTGCATTTTTTGGGTATAATGCCCACACACGGACTTTTAGACAGAAATGAGCAATAACCTTTCCAGATGGTAAATTAGAACAAAAGTGATTTATAATAATTAGTATGATTACTACTGAACATTTACATAAAATAATGATAATCTTTATGCAATTATAATAATTCTTTTGTCACGTCTTTAAAATCAGACATAAATTTCATTCAAAACTTCATCATCAGCTTTTGGAGTTCCATTGCTGAACATAGCATTCTATCATCTGCGCCACTCCTTCCGATCCTGAGCTTTCCGAATCCAGCAATACGCCGCTGTCTTCTTTAGGTCGCCCTCCTGACAGGTGGTCTGATGAACTGAGGAATTCAACATTTAAAGATATCAAATTTATTGAAGAATGAAATATATAATAGTAATTGGTCTACAATGGATGAAATTCTCTAACGAATTGGGTAATCCTGAATTTGTTTTTGTAATTAAATATCAACAT
>DWTO01005605.1:0-10604 GCA_018244755.1 Jemadia pseudognetus
GTACCGGTATACCACAAAAGTCGGTGCACAGGATTTTAAAAAGGCATGAACTGTACCCTTATCACTACCAGAGGGTTTAAATATTAATGCCAAGGGACTCTGCAAAGAGAGTGGCATTTTATCGCACGATGCTGCGAAAAATGAGAGAAGATCCCATGTTTTTCCACAATATTTTATGGAGTGACGAGTCCACGGGCCGAAAAGATGGATTTCTGAATCTCCACAATTTACACAACTAGCAATTAGAAAACCCAAGACTGATACGTCAGGACAGGTCGCAGATACAATTTAAAATTAACTTGTGGACAGGAATCAAGGTGGACGAATTATAGGTCCATTTGAGTTACCTGAAACTCTAAACGGAGAGAGATACTTACATTTTTTGACTAATGCACTGCCTGAGTTACTGCGTGATGTGCCGCCTGAGACACAAAATCAAATGTGGCTGCAAAACGACGGACGTCCTGCACATTACGCAGTTATTGTACATAATTATCCAAATAATATAATACGTATGACAACTGAATACACGTATACAAATGAATTGAATACCTCCTCCTTTTTGAAGTCGGTTAATCATGATAATGTTGCAGAATGTGTGCGAAAATTGCGTACTCATTTTGGAAGAAAAGAAGCATCGTCAGCTCCGTATGTTCGTTATCTTGTGTGAAAGAAACTGTGAAAGAAACTGGCATCCTCATCGATAAACCAATGCGTGAAAAGCCAAAAACAGTGCGTACACCCGAGAATATTGCTGCTGTGGCAGAAAGTGTGCGTGAAGCGCCATCAACATCAATTCACCGTCGTTCTCAACAATTGCACATTTCGGAGACATCATTGAGACGAATTTTGCATTAAGACCTTGGTATGACGCCATACAAAGTACAACTGGTTCAGGAGTTGAAGCCAACTGACCATCCAATGCGTTTTCGCTTCGCTAAGTGGGCCTGCGATCAACTTACAGAAGATGCCGATTTGGCAAAAAAAAAATCATCTTTTCAGATGAAGCTCATTTTGATCTTAGCGAGTATGTAAACAAGCAAAATTGACGCATTTTGGGGCACAGAAAACGAGCACGCATACATTGAAAAGCCGACGCACCCAAAATGAGTCACTGTTTGGTGCGGATTTTGGTCCACTCAGCTACTCCCACGAATGCCATACAGAGCTTCAAGATATCCGGAATTCAACCTTTTAACCTGGACATTTTGGAGAAGTTTTCTTAGCTACCGCAGTCTTACCGGGGTAACTAAACGGGGTAAGCTAAACTTCCCTCTAAATGTATTTCGTTCTGTTAGTCAAACTGTAAGTAGCATAATAGTAATTAGTATGTCAATCAATTATAGATATTTTGTAAAATGAAAAAAAACTTTGACAGCAACCCTAACACCATGATTTTCTCAAATATCTGGCATAGTATCTTAGATACCACATTATGCCCCCTCTCCCCTATGTATTGCATTAAGTGTTCTTCGAATTAAAGTGATTGATTAAAATGATTCGTATTTTTTGTACACCTTAAATTTTGACTGTGTTTAATCTTAAACCTCGATATACGCGAATTTCAGTTAACACGATTTTTTCCGGAACGTATCCTTCGCGTAAAGCGGGGCATTAATATATTTCGGTGCTACTGGGTAAAATCTTTACCGGAATTTGTGTCACAATGAGCGGACAACAAAGTAAAAGTGAAGAGATCGTCATCGCACAGACCTCAGCAGCGGGAGACAACAACTCGCACTTAGAGACAATAAAAAAGCATGTTGGCTCTACCAATTACATATAGTGCAGTAGTAGTACAGTAGCGACATACTGATCACATAAGCGTATGCGCTCTGTCATGCCATCAGTTGGCTGCCGTTATGGCAGACTCCCAACCCCATAACGATGTCAAGCAATAAACAACAGAATGACAACTCACGACTGAAGCTGAACTTCAAGAGACTAAATAATAAAGTGAACTGCAAGATTCCCAAGCCTAGATAATTTTTTCACCGGATGCAATTTAATGGATGATTTGTTTGCTAATGGCATTTATGCTGTGGGAACAGTGAGACTCAATAGAGTCGACCTGCCTAATGCTATTACTAAGAATGATCGCGCTCACAAACTGAATAAAAACGAATTTGCAGCACTGACCGCAGGACCAATATCTGTAATAAAATGGGTTGACTCACGTGCAGTTACTGTCTTGACTACTGCTCACGATCCGAGAGGTACTATGTTTGTGAAACGTACCCAAAAAGATGGGACTAGAAAAGATACGTTAATCCCTACAGCTATAGCATCGTATACGCTTAATATGGGTGGAGTTGATCATTTCGATCATTTTAGATCATCTTACCCTATAAACAGAAAGTCCAGAAAATTTTGGATGAGATTGTTCTTATTTATGTTAGATGCGAGTGTGATCAATGCTTACATTACATACACAACTATACATCCAACTACGGTTCACTTGCATAGGGACTTTCGGTTGAAGTTGGCCCGTGCCTTGATAGATGGTTATACGACCAGAACACGCACATCGGTTCAGTTTAAAAAGGAGGTAATTTTGGCGTACCGGACGATATTCGCCTTAGGAACGTAGGTGAACATTTACCAACAAAAGATAATTCTTATAAAAGATGTCGCTTTTGTAGCACAAAAGCTAAAGAAAAGAGAACAAATATCAAATGCTGCAAATGCGACATTGCATTATGTGCGCAAGAGTGCTTTAAAAATTTTCATCTAATTGAAGCTCGCCATGTAACCGATATATGAGGCTCCTGTTTTGTTTCCTTTTTGGGATTATTACGTTTTGTGCAATAAATATCCTTCTAATTTATATGATTTTGTTTTTTTTCTTAATTATTCATGTACGTGCAAAAACCACGTAAAGTCAAAGGCAACAACTAGTTATGCAGCACAACTAGGCATTGCAGTAAAGGATACAGGGAAATAATTTCCCACCATTAAAAAAACACATATCCTAACCAAATATAGGGAAATATATTCCCACCACAAAAAACATATATACTATGTTTTTTTAATATTTAATTTTACATACATTAGAACTACTTCTAAATGTAAGCTAAATCCATTTTAACATCTTTGATAAGTCTTACACAGCGCTGCATTTGTTTAAGGGTTAAAAAAGATCTCTTGGGACACTTTCGAGCAGTGGGCCTTAGGTCAAGGATTATCCACGATGTATGGGAATGGCCAGTTGATGGTATGGGAAAACGATTTCGAGAATATATTATACAAGCTTTACGGGAAAGTATAGCTACAGTGTCAAGAGGATATGGTGAGCGACACGGAAGAAGAGGCCGAGGAGTATTCTTTATTACAGAACATAATGACCACATCCATGCCGTCCACGACTGCGAATACAGCGGCGGATCCTGCAGATGTCGATTTATGCGATACTTCCAAGAGTACACAACGCAAGTCCTCGAAGAAAGTGACTTCCAAATCACACCGTGGAGCCAAATCGAGCGTTCCCTCGATATTGAAATCGAAGACTAACACGAAAAGATCAATGTTGGACTCGGAGACGCATCCGAAGCACGCAATGGATCAGGACGATCACACCACGGACACCAGTAATGATGATGTCGTTGAGAAAGTTTCTCCGACATATACATATTATTCTTTTTATTCCAGATGCCAGAAAACAAGTCGGAACCACGAAAGCTTCTTGGACAGTTGATACATTAGAAAATGCAGTTAATGTCCTCAGAGTATGAAGCATTTCGGTGTACAAAGTACCTCGGCAAACAAGCATACCTTACAGCACTTTACCTTTACCTTCTTAGCTACCTACATATCAATTTAAAGCGACCTGCACAAGTTGTCCCTACATATCATATGAAATGTGTCGAGATCAAAAATTTGTTTTGTTTTATTTTCTGTACGCACATGGTTGGCGGATATCAAGGCCTATAAAATTTTACTATAGGCCTAGTTATACTACTTTCTTAAAACTGCTAATTAAAGAGGGGCATGTTTTTGGAATGTTTGTGTGTATTCGGGGGTATGTATGTATGCCTAATTTATTTGTTTTCAGTTTTTACGGTCACGACGAGGACCTGCTCAGCCTGTTTCATCTAAAGACATAAGAACAGATAATGTTGGTCACTGGCCCGATGACTGTGTTCGCAGCAGGTGTAAGGGATACACACAAACTAAGTGTGAGAAGTGTGGGATAGCCCTTTGCCTAACTAAATCCAAGCACTGTTTTAAAAAATTTCACATGTAAATAATTTAATTTGATTTTTTTTAAACATTGCTTGAATACATATTGTACAGTAAATGCATAGTCTTGTAAGTCAGCATCAAAGTTTTTTGAATAAATAAGTATAAAAAATATTATTTTTTTTTTTCTATTTTTCCCCGCATTGCAGTGTACTTATCTGCAAGATATATATTTTTTTCAAGTATAAATAAAAGGATTAAATGGCCTTAAAGTATAAATAAAAGGATTAAATTAAAGGGCCGCCGACGCAAACATTTGCACGGAGCTCTCCGTATGTATCATATTGTACCGTAGTACGAGAATAAAAAACGAGATTAGTTGCAACTTGCAACGTGTCTTTTATTTATGTTCCGGCGTAAACATAAAACTGGCGACCGTGACAGGACTTAATACATATCAACTACAAATTGGAAGACAATAAATTGAAATTCTCACTCGGATTTGAAGGCCGTGCTACAAACCGTCGTGACCGGCCGGGGCCGTGCATAGACAGACGCCAACGTGACTGACCGAACAAACGGAAATACGCCAAATCCTTTTTATCTATTTTCCTATTTGTTTTCGCCTTAATTTGGTAAATAGTGTACGTGTTAAATTGTCATAATTACCTAATTTTCGTAGCTATTCCATATTCTTATTTCAATAAGAATTTACATTATAAGGATATTATTTAATAATTATTCTAAGGTTCATAATTACGTTCATCACTTCTTTATAAACTATTACCTCTTGACGCTATTAAGTTAGCTGGGTATATTTTACATATAGGTGCCTCTTTAACTTAGCTGGGTATTCTTTCAGAATACAAACTTAAGCTATTGTGAACCGTAAATATAGTGTTCATATTTCATTGCGCCGGAGAGCTCATAAATAACTTTCGTGAATATTTCACATACATTTCTTATTACTTTTGCTATTCTCTAATCCAGTTTGTTGAACGCATTCCAGGATTCGTGCGTGCGTTTGACATTGACTTGACCTTGAGTCGCTGCGACCGACGCCGCTGCGAGCGGCCGCCACAAGCTACGCGCTGCGCTATTATTATTTGCACTGCACGAAGATTATACGCTTCTTCACGCTGGGTTTGAATGCACATATTATTTGCTTTTATTTAACTCATTAGTTGTTCATATTATTTAATTCATTATCATGTCCCGCTCCCTCTCCCCGCACCTCTCCTTGGTTACTAGCGACGTGAACAGACTGAATTAATATTTTACATATATGTATAATAAAATTCTGCTGCATAATATTTATAGGGTTTGTTACTGGTGTGTCCAACTAATAAAACAATTCACTTATTAATGGTATATTTGTTCAAATTAATTGATGCAATAAAAATGTTTTATAAAGTTATATTAACATTTATATTGTATGTTATCTGAGGTTTAGTTACAGTACATATGCAACTCCCAGGTGTGGGCTAATAGACAATTGTCTTGCATATCTGCTAGGTGTGCTAGGTTGCAGTTTATTGCAATGCTAAGCCTACCTCTACAAGTATTACTATTGAAAGAAAAAAGAAAGAAAGAAAAACTGATCACTAACCTATACACCAGTTAATCCATACTAAATCAATGTTGCATAGGACAGTAAATAAATATCTTGGGACATTTGCATATAAGGCCATCTCATGTTAAATTGGGCATAGCAGGTTCTCTACAGTAACCAGGCTTATAATGAAATATATATTTACACATAAATATGTACCTACATGGATATTTCATTTAAACCAAGACAAAAAAAGACTTGTGTTCATCACATAAACATGTGTACTGAATGGGAATTGAACCCATTTACAACTACATCCACCTCAGCAATCAGATTGGTTAATCAGTAGACTATGAAGTAAGTGAAATAGGTCCAATAGAACATAGGATACTAATTTAAACAAACACTATAACCTGGCTCTGCCCAATTTATTTACCTTACAATATGTAAATGCTTCTAGCATATGATATAACTTACACATTTATTTTCTCAACAGCATTCTCTACAATGAGATTTTCGCTCTTCTCATCATCCTTAGCTTTAGCTCCAATCCCTCCGTTCGAAGTACAAGCGGTGGCTTCACTTATCTCACTACCACACACTACACTACCACTAATACTTTTCTCTTCTGTTTCAATCACTACACTTTCTTCAGTCTTTAAAGCACCTTCCGCTTCCACTTCTTGTAATTTATCTTTGTTAATGTTATCTTCATCTATTACATTATCATCATCGTCATCATCATCATCACCTCCCACATCTAAAGCGCCATCTTTGTCTTCTACGATATCCTCTGATGGTTCATAGGAATGTCTACTGAGCTTTTCTAGCCAAAGGGCCATCGATTGGCCCTCAACCTCCCCTTTAACAATGTTGGGGTAAATCTGACTATGCTTGAATTGTTCAATTGCCTCTTCTTTCTCATCCCATGTAAGACAACCATGACTGTCTTTAAATTTCGTGTCATATGTCTCATAATGTACCTGTATGCAAGAGATATTAAAAGCATAAAGATAGGGTATACTATAAATATAAAATGCATTTTAGTTACCTGTATCTGATATTGTTTTAGAGAAATTAATGGTCGGCAAATGAAACTAATTCTTATCATTAACATGAAACAATTTTAACTTTATATATTAACATCTATTTTGCTGATACATAGCAGTGTGAATATATTGCTGTGATTTGCTGGACAAAAAAAAGAAATTATGACATGAGGTATTCAAGGCTATGGTTAATATTAATCGACACTGAAAAATACTCCTTCTTAAATTCCAATCATATTTGTTTGAGGCATCTGTCTCACTATTAAATACTAAGAGATCACTGTAACCAATAGTTATATGCATCCAACCATACATGATCTTCCTAAGAAAATACTTCTTAGGAAGATCACTTAAGAATGCTTCCTCCACTCCTGAAGATTAAGATGATACATCCCATGACTTGCAAACAATTACTGATGACTTAGATACCGACACAGCAATACAAATATTACTAATTAAAAATAGTACTAAGTAATTAAATATTACTTTCAATAAAATTTCTTAGAATATGATGTCCAATGACTATTTAACTTCAATGACAATGTGTAATCTATGCTACAGTATGGGTTTAACCATACTATGAACTAAGTTACCATGACCATTATAACTTTAAATACAGAGAAAATTTAACATGCTGCTTCAATCTAATAAGCCCGTTCCTCCACATCACTTATTTTTAACTGTTTATCTGTCAAAATTCTCTATCTCTGCTAACTTTCAAAATGCCCGCATTAAAGATAACCTTCATAAAAAAGTATACAGTGTATATACTCGGCTCAAACATTGAAATGATTAAATCCACCATCTATCACAATATTCTAATCTGTATATTACATCTGTATATATGTATGGCTATTACTATTAAATATATTATTTACCATGCTGTAAATTATACACATTTTATTTTAAAAGTAAGTAAATAAAGATCTGTATGTCATTAGCCGTCATCAGCTAGTCAAAGTGCTTGATGTATTTACCTCGCTGCACATTTACAGGCTTTATAGAAAATTAAGCTTAAACACATGTGTGATGTTTATTACTTAACTGACATTTAAAAAAATTATTTAAAACAGAAAGTCTAAACAATTTAAACTCACCTTATCAAGAACTAAGCCCAAACCGGGTATCTTCGGCACCATAACCTTCTCTTTACTAAAGACTTTGTCCATAATTGACAGATCTGTATGCCCACGAACTATTGCAACCACCAGGCCCACCATCTTTCTTATCTGATGCAGCATAAAGCTTTGTCCCTGCAAGAATGTTTCCCATACATAGAATTTAAACCTGTTTTAATCTTAAAAAGCTACAGGAATTATTAGCGAAGTGCATAAAACATGTTATCAACTGGATAATTAGCTCTAAAGGTCGTAATCATCTGTATACCACTCTATTTATGTGTATATGAACAATATGGTCACTAAAGCCGGAATGCTTGTATCAAGATACTGAAAAATGTAGAAAAATATGTTGGGCCTATAGGGTTGGATGGGGATTGTGTTCCCAGTGAGGAAGTGATGCCATTATATAATAAATATAAGAACTATACCTTAACTAATAAAACAGCAAACTCCATATCAGATGCTATGAACACTTTGTCTAATGTAAAACTCATCATATATCTGGATGCCGATGGATCTTGGTAATGTCTGAAACAAAATACAAATGTTTAGATAAAAAAAATATGTGACATGAAACTTAAGGAAAATGTTAAAGATAAGGGACCAATAATTATTTTGCATTCTTTGATGTTTATCGGATATAGAATAATATTTTTCATACTTACATTCTTTGAATGTAATTATATATAGCCCAGCATCAGTTCCTTTATATTTAAAGATTTCAAATTTTAAAAAATCCATTACAACTTGACTGTTATATTGATTCCACTGTTGAATTGCCCCTAACAAAAAAAAACCGCAAAAAGCTGATTTCCTGTTACTTAAAACTTATTAACGTTACTTATTTGAAAAACTCACTTTTTCTCTGTAAAATTATGATAACCCTTTGTGCCTTTATAAAATCTGAGTACTTCATTCACTTTTGCAATCTTGTCCTCTGTAATCCTGTATGTCTTTCTCTTTTCTTCATCATCTGCACTCATTTCGAAAGTATACGTAGGTAGAGTGTAACTATATGTACGTGCATTACATTTTGATTTTGCGTTAAATTTATTCGTGACTCTCTTAACTCCAAACACTCTTATGCACTCTGGCAATCTCTTGTTTATTTCATCAATATTCACTTCTAGAGCTGAAATAAACATGACGATTGAATACATCATGCATGATATATTATTATTGGTATAAATTACATTCATATAAATCTATGTAAAAAAATATGAATAAATAATAAAAAATCCAATACGGTTTTATAATCCTTGACAATTATGATTGTAAAAAGGAAGATAGATTTCTATATTAATAAGGAATAGGTATTTTATTATCTAATATTACACCAATGTTTTAACTCCACATTATCACATCCCAATTATAACTGGGTTATGAACAAATCAAACATTGTTGTTACCTCTATATATAATTGTGATACTAACGTAGTTTTAGGGAGACCACCTGCCGTGCTGCCGAGACCCCCTTATCTGTCCGTGAACTCCGCTGAAACTGAGCATTTTGTTGGTTCGCGAAATCATCTTCAGTTATATATTTAGCCTCTCGCAATGCTTTTAACAAATCTTCCTCTATAGTTGGTACACCGGGGTTCCTAGAGAGAATTTAGACATTTACATAATGTACACACGAGAATGGAATAATAAATACAATTACCACATGTGTTGTAAGGTGTGTTGGGGTAAGATCGGATGCGGGGAAGATCAGATAATTCAAATAACTATTATTATTGTTAAAAAGCATGTTGATCAATTACTGGCGTATAAAGGGAACTCATCATTCGAATTCGATAAGGGCCGTGACAGAACGATATTCGATGGGGACTCATCACATTAATTAGATGGCGATATAAGTGTCTGTGAGGAGGTAATACCCGAAAACAAACATAAATCAAGTCAACCAGAGACCGATTCGGTAGTAGAAAAGCAGGAGGACGTCCCTGCCTCGCCCACGTCTCGTGCGCGAGAGCTAAGTGTGGAGGAGGTGGGAGCTGAAACGAATGATGAGTTTGTAGACGCAGGCTCTCCTCTAGCTTGTCAAAATTCCGAAAGCAAACATTCCGTTGGTAATTAATTGCAACAGGAACCAGAGGTTGTGCGTCGAAACCCAATTTACAGAAAAGGCGAGAAAAATTATTGGAGATTAAGAAAAATAATTTACTTAAGGAATCCGTATCTCATGCAAATACCAAGGAACTCCCCGGAAACTTACCGAATATCGACTTTGTTAATTTAGAGAATCAAGAAGAGCTTACCAAAGAAACTGAACTTTTAGGTAATTATAACACAACCACTTTTAGCATTTCCTATTCAAAAAATATGCTGGAAATTGGTGATATCACTGTCCCTGCTATGACTTCAATTAATAATTTTGTATCTAATTTTTCCGAGGAGAACGTTGGTGCTGTAATTAATAATGAATTAGGTGATGTAGGCTATGACTTTCCATCACATGATTCTGTAGCCGACCCAAATTATATTCCGCTTTCTGAAATAACCAATGTTGCACCGATAGCTTCCATATCAACTAACACATAATAATGGTTTGTTTCCTGACACAATCTTGGAACGTGAGGTTGCCATCGAGTCCAGAGTAAGAAAACGAAAAGCAGAAGAAATGTCATCAAAAAGGCTGAGAAATAAGAAGTTGAAAATGCTCGGTCAGGAATACATAGGTTTGAGAAAGACCGGAGATGAG
>DWTO01005606.1:0-10604 GCA_018244755.1 Jemadia pseudognetus
GTGTTTTAAATTGATATGTCGGTCAAATCAATACATAACTTTTTAATATTACTACATACGCACAAACATGTCACATTCAATATCGAATAACGTAAATAAATAAAACGCAACCTTATTCTTCTGTTATCATTTTATGAAATGCACAAGTTTAATACAACATTGTCAAATCAAAATGTTTGTCAAGTAAAGGGAATGTTATACAAGTATCTATTGAAAATATATAGCTAACAATAGAACTCTGCTATAATTTTGTAAATGGTCTGTGCAATGTGTTTGTGCTATAAAGTCTACATGCCGTGGTTGATACTAAATATGTCACAGTGAAATGGAAATATAAAGCAAAAATTCATCAAGGGAATTCCTTTTAAAACAATAATTATCTGTGAAAACAGCGAAAACAAAAAAATCTCTATATTCAACTTCTGTTTCCTGATATTTCTGTCACTGTGACAGATGCTTACTATACACTCTATTGTTAACAAAATGCTTCTACCTATGACAAGCTCAAATTGAAGCTACTTAAAACAATACAACTGATTAAATATGATTTGTACTGAAGTACAGAGATACACATCATCTTGAGATACAAAAACTCTACATACATTAGTATAGTAAAACCCATCATTGAACTAAACTTCCATATGTGAAGTTTAAAACTGTTCATTCTAAATTGATTGAACCAAAAAATGATTCTGTTCTAATTACAATATATTCAACCAATAATAATGTCTATGTTTTTAAGCAAACCCAATATAACATATATCATTAAATTTACATCACATTAGGGGTACTCGAATATTTACATTACACACAATTTGACAAAAGAAACCATAAAACAAGATGTTGCAGTATAATACAGAAACCAATACACTATTTTCCAATTGATTCCTCAATCTTGTATATACTCAAGGCAAGACCACCTCTTCCAATGACAATTTGGTATACTGCAATGACATTGAACAATGCATAGACATACTTGGTTGTTCCTTACAACAATACCAACAAGTTGGGGTGGAAATTTCATTTATGAAGAAAGGGAAACAGGTGTAGTGCACTGATCCTTTGAAACAAAGAACTAACCTTGGTCTACAGGATTATCTACATATTTGTGCCTGAACAGGAGTATTGATTGTAAGCTCAGGTAGCACATGGGTCCTGGTGAGATGCACCTATATTTGGCTGCAGTGATCATATCGCATCTATTGCTGAGCATGCCAATTTATGACTTCCATAACAAAAACTTTCCAGTGGGTAGCTAAATGTCTACAATTTTTAACAGCAATTAAAAATATTAGGTATATATAACTAGTGTTATGTTGGTGAAACTTAAAATAAAACCATCATAATATAGTAAACATTATGCTAATAATTCGTGGGCAAATCTATTTACTAGGTGGGGGTGGCTGAGAGTACATGTTGTAATAGCTAGTGGGAATGGAGGCATTTTGATTCTGGCCATAATTTTGGTTTGGGGGGAAGCTTGATTGATTCTGTCCAAAGCTCTGCCCGGAACCTTGGTAACCTCCTCTTCCCCCGCGCCCGCCACGACCGCCGCGACTGAACGAGTTCTCTCGACTGAAACCACCTTCTCGGCTACCGAAGTTAGATCTATTGTTGAAGCCCTGATTGAAGCCGTTGGATGCGCTGTCATCCCAGCGGGAAGCTAAAACATATAAGAATAATCAAATTAACCGTAAAACATAACAAAAGTTAAAATCAATCACATATAATTTACTCGTATGTGCAAATATGTACTCGGTAAATTTTCAACGTCTTTGGTTGGTATATTTTAAATTAGTATTGGTTTTGTATATTAAATTATATTTTGTACCTAACTTTTTAATACTCGTAAGCACCATTTTATGTTTAAGAGTTATTTAATACTTATTCACTATAATTGAAGATTATAATATACATATATATGGAGATCAATGTTTGTTCGCTTGCCCCGTGAGGCGCAGCACGGTGTACTCACAGCGGTCGCCGCCGAAGCGCCCGCCGCGGCCGCGGCCGCGCCCCCGGCCGCGCTCGCCGCGCCCCGCGCCGTCGTCGCGCTCGCGGAACCGGCCGCGGACTGCGCGCGCACAACGCCGACATTATTTTTCATTCGACAATGTCGCATGTCAATATTATTCTTGTTAGTGTGTGGGTAAGCTTTATTAATATTTTGCATATTATACTAACCTCATATTAGTATAAGTTACAATGAGGTGTTTGGGTTTGTATATACATATTTCAATGGTTAATACGCGCTAATACTATAAAACACGAAGAAAATTAACGTCAGATATATAATTAACAAGGGTATTTGTTAAAAACCAATTAACCGCTCATACCCTCGAAGCTGGTAATTGTATAAATGTACTAGGCAAAATCATTTGATTGTCCCATTGAACGAGTGGTTATTGACTACACGCTGAGATAGTTGTTAAGGGGTCGAATTTCATGTAGCACAAATATTTCTGAAATAAACGCGAATATGTGTTCTATATCAGGCAACATAATTATAAACAAAAATATATGAAGAATATTCTAGAATTAGATAATCGCGTATAATAATTCCATGATATTGTCATTATATTATACATAGAAGCGTGGAGTGCATCGTGTTATAAACACTTACTGTACTTGCCCCTGAAGCCCATCCCGCACTGCGCCAGCTCCATCAGCTTCGGGTTCACCACCTGATTAGCCTCTTGCAACACCGACATCAGGTCCCGCGCCTGCACACGTCATTACGTTCGTGTCACTCTTGTGGGCCATGTACACTGTGTTCATTATTACTTCACTGGCTCGAGCTCGTCCGGGCAAATTTTGAAAATCTTATACAAAGGAAACTAACCGAGTAGATTGTGTAATTTTCTAAAAATACATTCTCTTTTAAACTACCTATCCTATATTTCGCACAAAACACATAATGAATGGATTTGGGAAATATTCTTGTTGGATACTTACAAAATAATACATTAATAATCTATATCAAATCCACTGAGGTCGCCCATCAGTATATGTAGGTAGGTACTTTGGCGTACTGCCAATCGCACCTGACCTTATTTACATGATTCCCTGCTGTGCGCACAGACCACAGGTAGGAATGACCTACTCGTAATTCCGAGTGTTGAATGCACACATTATATTGGCCAACGTTAATGAAGCTAGTGTGTAATGGCGGCGGTACACGCTCGTGGTCGTTGTCGTTACCGTTACCTTGGCAGAGTTGTTGGGCGTGAAGAGCGTGTAGGCGGTGCCGGTGTTCTGCGAGCGGCCGGTGCGTCCGATGCGGTGCACGTAATCCTCCGAGTTGTTCGGATAATCATAGTTTATCACAAATTTCACGTCCTCCACGTCTGCGCCGGAGACGAAACATATCATTTAAATGTTTAAATAGTTCCACATTGTACTGTAGCGTACATACGAACCAACGACATACATACGACACTCACGATGTTCTAACGTGGTCAAACGGTCAAACGGTAAACAATTTAGAATGCTAGGAAATATATAAATGAAAAAATGCAATGATGCACATACAACGCTAATCAGGACACGTGACGTTTGTGCGAAGATTCTGCAGTTGCATAACACATTAATTGAACCTATATAAACGAAAAGTCAATGATCGATTCTGCTATGTGAAATAAATAATAACCGTAATTGAAATGTAAAATTGATATTAAATTACAGTCTATTTAATGAAAATTCGTTTGAGGAAAGAATCGTTTAATAATTTTATATGCGAAAAAATGTGGGGACAAGAATCGTAAACATGTCACAAATGTGGGAATTCAGACAAATATATAAAAACCAAAATAGCTTATAAGATACATAGATATTAGAGTCATACGGCTTAACGGTTTTCATAACTGGCAACACACAGCAAGATTTAAAAAGAAGTGTGTAGCTGTGTGTGTGAAAACGATTGAAAACCAAGGATTATTCCCTCAAAAACGAACCATTGACATAATTACCTGGTCAGACCGCACGGCGCACTTCGTGGACAGCTGGAAATAACTGTATTATGCCCATCAGTGGATCCGGAGTGTTGTAGGCCAAGAGTAGAACGGTGTGCTGACTTTTATCAACATTCTCTCATTACAGATCAATCATTGGACATTTAGTATATCGTCTTAACACAGCTTGTCAGGTGGCGTAGGGCACTTTAGTATTGTTCGTTAAATCTCACATGACACTCAACCAAGCATTTATTGCTCTGTTTCGTTTTCATCTTGACATATACATGCATTTATACGTCGAAAAATTCGTCTATACTATTATTTAAGTTGACAGTTGTTAGCGGAAGTAGACATTAAATTTTGAAATTGGAAAACTGGTCGAAATACTAAAACGCCAATCGTTTAGACCGCCGCCACCAACCACATCGTTTTCGTAGCAAATATTTTTTATTGCGATCTCGTCCAATAAGTTATCGATTTATTTTATAGAGGCAGCATGCTTATCCGAACAGTGTGCGCTGACAATGATTGACGAATGTTCTCAATACTGTCTTGTACAAAAGAAATACCAGAAGAATCACGGAAATAAGTTTTGCGATTCCGTTAACTATTTGTATTTGGAGCTCAATGTATTTATTGTTTAAACTGTGCCAGTCAGCAACACACCGCTTAGTCTAGCCCTTATCTCTGCACGCATGCGCCTCTGAAATAAAAACAATTGAGAATAATGCTGAGTCAGTCATGGAAATTTATTACTCAAAATTTATATGAGCTATGTATTTGAATGAACGATACGATTGATATTCAATTAATATAAAAAATGAACAATCGTTACTTAAGTGAGCGACTGTTTGTGAACACGCAAGAGCGACCGTCAACAGTGACGTTCATCTTCACATAGCCCATGAACATTCCTAAGTGGCATTATGGAACCATTGCTGTGCTTTTATTATTAATCTGTTCCAATATTCACTGGCTGTTTATGACTTTTTTTAAACGAGTACGTATTATTATATTACGCTTAATTAGCTTAATAATAGTTTTTTTTTAAACTTAGTCTTAGGTGTAACTACCATCTCACCTGGTGGTAAGTAAGTAACATATGTTATAATGCGCACTCACGCCACATTTTGATAAGTAAATCTACAGTTTATTATGTGCACATCATTGTTCTGACAATATCAATGTATGTCTGTCTTATAAGGAAAATCGATAAGAAATATATATATACAGGGTTTTATTTGCCCATAATATTGAATATATGAATATGATTATTTTAATAAAGCCAGTTTAATTTTTTTTCGTGAATACTGGAACTTTTGTTGTTACAAGTGTCCACCAAAAAGCAAATAAACTATTCCATCCCCTTCGTAGTGAAACGAGAGTTGAAAGTAACATGCATAATGGTGTCCTTCAGGGCAGCATTCTAGGACCCCACTCTTAAAATATTCATACTTTTAATTATATCACTTAGCAATGGTGTCAAATACCTCCGCTACGCTCCTGACACATCTCTATGACCTGTAGAACACCCCGGTTTAGCAGTGCGAGATAATTTAAAAACTTTGTCTCTAATATAATTTCAAGTTATACATTAGTAAGATAAACTCGCAACTGCTTATACAAAAATCTTTTGTTTGATGCCTTTGTTCTCAACTCTTGAAATATTTGCAAACTTAATCGCTATTGTCTGTTATTACAGAGGAGGGTTGATCTATAAAGTGATCTAATGATAGTTCGCAGATACTTCAAAATAGCTTTTGTTGTATGGCGGGAATAATATCACCACCAATTTTAGCATATACTATGCGACACTTTGTCGTCGCGGTGGCACAAACATAAGATAGACAACTTCTGGGCAAGTACAGTGGTATATGTCTAAGTGATTATACTTGTTGACAACGCCACGTATATAAGTGGCATGTTTGATGTTAACTCGACTTTGAAAAACGCTTCGGCAAGAAATAATAATTTTGGCAATTGTCGAGAGTTTTTTGAAAGTCATTTCATTTGTGTACCTCATCTTTCAACCTGTCTGCTTAACTTTTGTGTCAAATATACCCAGTTGTATGGTAGATATTTATTGCGAACTTGATTTAAACAGGTTCATTTCACTCCCACAGACCTACATTACTGTTAGACTTAGTGTCCAATCTTCAGCTTGGGCACTAAGAGAGGTTACTCTCGACATTAATCCAGGGTTATTGGATATTTTGAATCATTGTAAAACATGTATAATAACATTATCAATTCACAACCCATCAAGTCTGGAGGATAGTTACTGACATTGTTACTTGGACACAATATCTACTACAGCTGTAGCTGGTCTGGTTGAAGGGCTTGCTACACTCACCCAACCCGCGGGCAGCGACGTCTGTGGCCACCAGTATACCACCACGACTTTGTCGGAACTGGTTGAGCACATAATCACGGTCCTGTTGGTTCTTATCGCCGTGGATGGACAGCGCTCGCCAGCCAGCGCGCTGGATTGTCCTAGTAATCTCATCCACCTATTAATGGAAATGTCGTTCTCTTTAACAGTATCAAAAAAACAAATATAACGCCTACCACCATTGCTACCACAAAAAAGGATTACTTTCATTACAATATAGCTAAAATTACAAGTATGAATGTATACTCTGGTATTGCCGTATGGAGACTTCAAATGCCAACTATGGTATAATAATTGGAAAATATTTGACAACTAAGTACATATGTACAAAGTTTTAACACATCTAAAAAAGGGACCAACAGCTTCTTTAAACTTATAAAAGAGATTTGTAATATATTGGACATTCCTATTATTACATATTGTATTTAGTCATTTTTATGCACTTTGCAGTGCTACACAAGGTATTATCAAATACAAACTATTAACATTGAAGCAACACATGTTTCTATTTAATAATATGACAACAAACTCAGCTGCTTTGATCACAGTTATGATCATAAATTTGAAATAAACCGAGTTATAAAAGTACCTTTCGCTTGGTTTCGGCAAATATAATTGTCTTTGTTTCTTCCTCAGACGCTATCTCAGAGAGCAATGTCAGAAGCTTATCATTCTTCTCCCACTCCTCACAAACATCAACAATTTGAAGGATGTTGTGATTTGCTGACAATGACAGTGAACCAATGTTAATCTGAATGTAGTCATGCAGAAACTCCTCAGCAAGATTTTGTACTTCCTTAGGCCATGTTGCCGACCACATGAGAACCTGTGAAGTGAGCATAAAAATTGTGTGATCCTTGACTCTTGACCGAGTGATTCGCTCAATCCTTGAATAGAGGCAGCTTGTGGAAATGATACATGTACATTATACAGAGAATAGAAGAAATAATTGTGTTATAGCTGTCTATATATCTAATTATTGATGAAAGCATAATTAGACATGTTTTATTTCCACAGATATCATTTATAACTTTCATTACAATTTTTTTTTGTACAATGTGTATGTATGAATCAAGCAATCAACCTGCATGGCCAGTGAAGGCATAACCCCTTACGGGAGGTGTAGCAGTAGAGCAGTAGACTGTAATAGGCTGATGAGAATAATGAAGAATCAATTGGTTGAATTGGTTTTATAAATAAATATTAAAAAGGAACGTAACATTACCTGTCGGTCTGGCCGAATCTGTTCGATGATCTTCCTGATCTGAGGTTCAAAACCCATATCCAACATTCTATCAGCTTCATCCAATACCAGATATGTGCAACGGCGCAGATTTGTGGTATCTAAAAAAAAACGCTTTATAAACATTTGTAGCAGATTCGGTCAAAGCTAACTCACCCCTAATAGTTCGTTCCAGATATATGAAAAACAAAATAGTGGTTAGCATTCCTAAAAGATGCAGACTACATACCCAATTCCAAAAAATATATAAACTTCAAAGTACATTAAATGTAACATTCATAATTTTGAGAGATATTTACCTTTCTCTAGGAAGTCAATTAGCCTGCCAGGTGTGGCTATGATAATCTCTACACCTCTTTCCAGACACCGACCTTGAGGACCTTTTGGTGCACCACCGAAGATGCATGTGTTACGAACTTGCACACTTTGGCCAAAATCGTTTGCAACCTGTTAATAGGGAATACCTTTATGATAAAGTATATGTGAAAAATGTGTAGCACATTGGTGCTAAGGGAATGGAATGGGTGAAATAAGGGAAAATACAATAAGAAGCCTTGACAGTGACAAATGCATAAACAATAACCAAAAGAAAATATAATAATGTGAATAAAGTAACAAGAAGAAAACTCCTCTGTGAAGGTACAAAATCAATTTCGGACACATCATTTTTTTTATACTTGGTTTTATATCACTTGGTTATCTATTTGTATTGGGTGTTTCATAGACAGATTTCGAATAATTTCAGTTTATTATATGTATATACATATGTATATGTATTGTCTTTGTACTTTTGATGTGTTTAAATAACATTTTGTTGAAATTAACATGTACCATTACTGGATATAGGCACTGATAGGTAATAGTTATAAATATTACAAAGTCACTACCAAATAATTACTATTAAAACATACATGTACATATAAATTTATGAATAAACTAACATGTATGAATCTATGATATATAGATCTACTTCTATAAGGGTCATTACTTAAAAAGGAGAAGAAAAAGCAAAGGCAAGGTACAAAATAAAATGTGCTAAAAAATATAAAGGTTACGTTCAGAAACCTTACCTAAAAGTTTAAAATTTAGAATTTTGACATTGTAATAAAAAAGAAATTATGCCCTAGATACAATAACAATGAGGGTATATCCTCAAATGTGTTCAGGTTTTCGAACATAGCCTGACTGTGACAAGCTAAACTCTACAAGTATTTAAATATTGAGTTACTATGCTGCAGTGGTTTGGATCCCTGTTCATCTCGGCAGTTGTTCCATTCATGGCTATCAGGGCCTTGAGAGCACAATAAAAAACAATTTTCAATCTTAATTTTTTCTTAGGCATTTAGTAGTTATAATTTAAATTTAATAATTATTAGAAATGACAAAACAATCAGGCTAGAAATGATTCAGATGATCCTAATTACATATGCAAAGATAGTTCATAATTAGACAGCCAATAAAAGTACATTTGTAGGAGAGTTTGTTACTAAACAATTTTTATGTAGTTCTCAGTATATACCACTTATGTTATGTATTATTAAATTATAAAGCTTTCTATATCATATTTTGTAGTTTCCATATCCATAATTGTAGATCTGCTATATAATTTGTTTCCCATAAAGTGTATTTATTATATTGTAATGATATATTGACTTTAACTCACCTGTTGAATTTGTTGAGCAAGTTCCCTAGTGGGGGCCAGTACCAAAACAATTGGTCCTTCGTCTCTCAAGAGTCTAGGTTGATTAATGATATGGACAATAGCAGGTAGAATATATGCTAGTGTTTTTCCTGATCCAGTCTGTGCTATACCGACCATGTCCCGCCCTGATAGAGCAATGGGCCAGCCTTGAGCTTGGATAGGTGTAGGGTGCGGAAATCCCTGTTTCAGAATCTCTTTCATAGCATAGTCAGGGAAATCACCTTCATCAAAGTACATGCTTGGGGCAGGCACATCTCGTCCCTTCACTGTTATTTGATGCTCACTGCGATACGCTTCCACTTCGGTCATAGAACGATTTTGTACATTCGGATGAGGGACATAAAAGTTTTTCTGAAAAGGCGTAAGTTGTATACCCTCCCATCTGATCTTGCGGAGATTGCCGCCGGGTTGATCGTTTTTGAAACTGCCTCGGAAATCATCCCGTTGTCCACCCCCGCCGCGGGAGAAGCCCCGTCCGCCGCGGCCGCTGAACCTAGTACTTCGGTCTTGGGACCTGTCGTTGGATCTTCCACCGCGCGCACCACCCCGGCCCATACCACGACCCCTCATATTACCACCACGACCGCCACCTCGACCTCCACGTCTGTCGTCATACCTAAGTCATTTAAACAGTCTTAAATAATGTAACAAAACTTATAGGTATTTGACAAAATAAGTCGAACTACTTACATCTTAACAATGAGTTTAAAATCGACGTAACAGTTAAAATTTTGCTAGAACCTTATTAATATAAAGAAATGTAACTTAAAGCGGCTGCAATATAATAATTTAAAAGCTGTAACACTAGAACACCAAGTGTAACTCGTATTCTATGCCAGCGTTATAAAGCCGCCATTTTTAATGTACAATTCTTCGATCTGACGTCATTAACGTGTCACTCTTTTACATTTAAAAATAATTTTTCTCGTTCTATCCAAAAAAGAAATCATCAACATATTACTACGATAAGCAGAAATTGTTGAATTATTAGATGGCATTATTTGTTAAGTCAAAGTTACATCTTAAATTTATATATCCTAATATTTATTTCATTACGTATAATGAAACGTTACTAAATGTCTACAAATACACACTGCTCTATTTCCGGCTCCGGCCGGCCCCATGAATTAAGTAGAAATATAATCATTATAATCAAAACAGAAATATTAATGGATTACTATTTACTATGTGCCCGATGCATGGCGATAGGCTCACCACCTATTCCATAATGGGACGTAAAGGTAACTGGTGAAACGTGGGAGTGGTTCTGCATTCCTCTGCCTACCTCTTCGGGGATTACAGGCGTGAAGTTAC
>DWTO01005607.1:0-10604 GCA_018244755.1 Jemadia pseudognetus
TATATTGACCTTGGCGGACAAAGTCACATACACAAAGAATAGCAATTATGAGTATCCATAGTTATATTTCTTTTGTGATATCATTTTAATGTTATAAAAAATTAAGGCTCTATACTGCAATATGATCATAGATAATGGTTTCAGACAATAACGTCAAACAGTGGTGTGACTGCGGGAGGACCCTCAGGAGGATGGGGAGCCCTACCACCGCCATCGTTGTCACGCTTCCCGAACGAATTTCCCTCTTTAGCGGCGGCCGCTCAACCTGCACACCGTTCTGCAGAGCACGGCTCACAGCCACAACTCAGACCACAAAGTAAGAAGTTATGATGACTAAACTGAGTATAAAATACTTGTAAAAATGTTAGTTTGTTGTAATAATAGGTTCACTTTTTGTAACACTTAATAGCGGAAGGGAGCTGGACGTGCGGTGGTACAGTCGGCGTTCGGCAAGAAACTACATCGTCTCCCGTCGTCGCGCCCGCCTCGACGCCTGCTTCACAGCAGACACCCGCTTACCGTGCAATTCTGCCATCCTTCGTGTGTAACTTTATACAATTTTTTTCTGTTATTGACAATAATAAATATTTTCTCTTTTAGAAGGTCTATGTAACCTTCATGAAAATAATAAAATTTTTCTCAAAGTCTCTTGGAGGCAACTAGGGCTGTAAAAGTCCTGAAAAATTGGAAGTTTTAAGATGGTTTATAAGAAGAATGAACAGACTTATTCTTTCCTTTCATATGTATTTAACATGTAAGTTTAGTAAGATAATATTAGTTGCTCTCTGCCTACAGAATAAAGAACTATTTTACTCAAATAAATAGGACTTGACATGTTTAAAAATTAAAATTACAATGTCTATATGAAAATTGTTGTAAGATTTAAAATGTAAGGGTGTGTTGAAAACTATTACATTATTAAAATGTATTATGGTGCACGATATAAAATAAAGTTTGTTTTTTTAAACATATTATGCATTCATAGCATAGAAGTTATTCATAGAAATAATTGAATACCAATATCATGAAACACATTTTTCTTTTTTTAGCTGATGAAAGGTAGCAGCAGTAGTGGACTTGTGCCAGGTACATTAAGCACATTTCGGGATAACAGAAGTAGTAATAGCAGTGGCGGAAATACTGCTAGTGTTAATACTGGGAGCCAGCGCCAAGCACCGCGACAGCCTGCTACTCCTCGAGCCGTTGAAGTTCTTACCGCGCGACCCATACTGCGCGAGGAACAAATTTCGTCATTAGATGATATTTCTCGTGATGCAGGATGGGCACAACATGACGATATTGATTATGAGTAAGTTGCACTGTAAATCTCTTAACAATCTAAAACATTTTGGGGGGCAAGATTATGAACTTATTTTCTTGAATGATTAAATTTATTTTAAAATTCTTTTCCTTTCAGTCAAAAACTGGACTTCTCTGATGGTGAGTCCTCAGCTCCCACAAGTAAATCCAGTTCTAAAAATAATAATAATAACCGGGCACCTGTTGAAAATGAACGTGTAGATGCTAAAATACATGAGCCCGGCGACGAAGACTTACTGTGGGCAGAACGGCGTCAAAAACAAAATAATGAAGTTGCTCAAGCTGTAGCTCGCGCACGTCAACGTAAAGAAGAAGAACAACGTAGACAAATGCGAGATACGTCGGCTCCGCAACCAGCTAAAGATGCTCGTGATCGTGCTGAAAGGCATGAAAGAGATCGCATTGATAATCGGGAAAGAGATAGTGAGTCTAGAGAAAAAGAGAGATTTGATAATAAAGATCGAGACAGGCTGGACAATAGAGAAAAGGAAAGAAATGATGCTCGTGATAGAGATGCGACTTTCAAAGAATCACGTAATGAACTAAGGGACAGGGAAATGAGAGATAAAGACCGTATTGAAAACAGAGAAAGAGTAGATAATAGGGAGCGATTTGAAAACAGAGACCGTGAACGTGATCGAGAACGAGATCGTCAAAATGAAAACAGGGATAGAGGCAGGAATGAAATTAGAGATCGTCAAGAAAACGACAAAGATAAATGTGATACACGTGATCGGGATCGTACCGATAATAGAGATCGCATGGAACGTGACAGATATGAAAGAGACAGGGAACGTGCTGATAGAGACCGAGACCGCGATCGTGAACGCATGGACAGAGACAGATCAGATCGTGACCGCGACTTCAGAGACAGGGATTATAATAGGGATCGTGATCGTGATCAAGCAAATCCAGCGTTTTCAAAAAACTTCCAAGCAAACATGCCTCCTCGTTTCTTACGGCAGCAACAAAGCAGACAACAAGAAGAACAGCATAAAGGTTGGGCGTTTTCAGGAAAGCCAGCCCCAAGGCGCCAGGAACCACAATCTTATAATCCTCCGCGACATGGACAACATAATGGACGCCGCTCTTATTCAAGGTAGGTTTGGCTTTCCTATTTTTGTGATATACAGGTTGAAATGAGGCATTCACTACAACTAATTATTACAGGCTATTCTATAACATAACTATACTGAGGCATTCACTACAACTAATTATAAGAAGTTATTCTATAGCAATTTATATTAGCCTCAATTGTAGTAGATTCATGCTATGTCACTTAATATGAAACTAAGAAAATCAAGTAATAAAGATTTAAATATGTTTATATATGTCCTATATAATAACTGTCAAATATGTTGTATAGAAGACTAAATAAGAATATAAGTAATACAATTCCTAAACCTACAATCCAACCATAAACATCAAATGTATAAATGGTCTTTGCTTAATTCACCAGTTTTAAATTGAGATACTTTTATAATGTAAATATTCTATTAAAAATATGAACTGCCCATTCTACACAAAGTGATATATATAAAAAGATAACATATATCTGTTTTTTTTTACATTTGCAGGGATTATTCAGACCGTGAAGATGATTTAAGAAGAGATAAGGATGGATCTGGTCCACAATGGCGATCTGAAATGCAAGATTATGATAGATCAGGCAAAGAGTTGGATAGATCTAATTCTAAAGATTCCTATAAAGATTATGTTGACTACAAAGATAGAAGAAATGACAGTGAAAGAAAATCGATTGAGAACTCAGGCGAAAACATAAATAGAACAGCAGCTGATAAATTGACAGAAGTATTTGAAAGAAAAAGCATAGGTCTCACAGAACCTTTTGCCTCCACTGATATTCCTGCGTCTCTTGCTCCAGTTTCAGAAATTCGAGCATCTCCGATTTCAAATGCACACCAGCATGAATCTTTAGAAAAGGACTTGAGCAAAGCTTCATGGGCTGAAGTTACACAAGAAGAACATCAATTAATTTCAAAATCACCAGAAATAGTTTTAACATGTAAAGAAGCTGAAAATACTGCAGTTGTTAAAGACTCAAAAGAACCTGAATCTACAGAAACAAAACCTATAACACAACAACCTGTTTTAATACAACAGCCACAACTAAATACTTCATCCAATAATATTGCAAATTCTTACAACCAAGCATTACAAAATGCACATAAATATCAAAGTAATCATTCTACAAGCAATCAAAACTCCCATAACAATGCTGAACATAATCAGACTACATCTCAAGTAAATTCATTTAATAATGTCCAGGCACCAAATCTGATAACCACTAATCAATCTCCACAATTTCTTGAAAATCAAATTAAACCCGTTAACTCACCACCTCTTAAGCTTGTTCAGCAAAATGATACACCTGTTATAACAACCCAACCATTATTACAAGGTATAGATCAAATTTCGAAGCAAAGTAAACCGATAATTCTCCCTCAAAAGACAGAAAATGAGTTACCAGATTCTGACTCCATAGCTTCTAAATCAACAAGTATAGATCCAGCTATAGGACCAAAAACCAATGAAGGACATATACTTAATCCGACTCAAGCAAATATTGATTCTATAAAACGGAGTATAGATGAGAAGAAAAACGAAAGGGTTAATAATGAGTTATTAAATAAAATACCTGATAAAGAACCTGTCGAAAGAAAATCTAGTGGCTCTGGATCTGAAAAGAAAGGAAGAGGATATGGCGGTGGCGGTTACAATGTCTACAGTAGGGGTTGGGGGGCACGTGAATCTCGCGGGCGACGCTCGCATCGTAGCTCAAGGTCGAATAATAGAGCTAGTGAATCGGATGGGTCTACCGATGGTGCGGCAAATACACAACGTAAAGAAAGACGTAAGGCGCCACGGAGTCCTCGCGGACCTAAAAAGGTTGATAGACCAGAGGATGCAATTAATCCACCAGTAGACCAAGTTATACTTGTAGCAGATAATATGGAAAACAGAGAACCTTTCGCACCCCGAGGTCAACCTTCACGACGTGGACGAGGTGGTTTCCAAGGAACCTCTAGACCCCCAGCGCCTGCTAAAAGAGTTGCTGGTTATGGACCTCCTAACACTAAAAGTCCTTTTAGCCAAGCTAATAGAGCTGTTAAGGACAGTGATGATAATAAGGATAACTTAATAGATGACAAAACAAAGGGCAATAAGCCCCGTACTGGCTCTTCGACCGGTAGAGGACGTGATAGGCGTCCCAAAGGAGCCGCTGGTCCACAAAGCGGGGAAGACGAAAATTGGGAGACCACATCCGAACATTCCGAAGGTGGCGGTGCTTGTGCCCGTCGTCGATCCATTGGAGGAAGACAATCAAGTCAATCTCAAAAAAGTCAAGGAGGACGAAATCTAAATACTGGAAATAGACAAAATAACAGAAATCCTCAAGGTGCAAAGAAAGATGTTATCGATATGAAAACTTCTGATATTATAGAGGCTATGACAGATCTTAAAATATCAGCAGCCAAAAAAGATGATGAAGTCGTTGATGATGGTTTTCAAGAAGTGAGAAACAAGAAAAACTCTAAGGATGCGAGGGCCTCTTCAAAGGAAGATACTCAAAATATTTCAAAGCAGCCTAGATCTCGTTCTAACCAAGGAGGCGGTAGAAATGGATCTAGCAGTCGAAGCACAGGCGATAAATCAAATCCAAGAGGTTCAGCTCCAGTATTAGGAAAGCCTAGTTCACAATATGATCGTCCTCGACAAGCTAATCTAGCTCCACGTTTTGTAAAACAGCGCCAGAAGCAGCAGATGGGTCTAATTGTATTCGGGCCAGATACGGGCGCAGCCCCGCCGCCACCCGCCGTGAACGCCTGGGACAAACCTATATCTCAGTCGTTGCGTGGAAATATTGATGAACCTATTGAAGTAGTTGATAATAAATCGAGCCAGTCAAGTCAACGTAGCACCCCTGGCGAAGCTCCTGTAGAAAATAAGGCTGCGTCAGCTGCAAGTGTTCTTGTTGCTGATAAATCAGGTGTTCTTGATGGGACCACACCCCCTGTAGAAACTATAATATTTGAAAATACAAATTATAAGACTGCACCACCTGCTGAAGCTTTGAAACAAAAATATCAACCCAGTGTGACCACTGTCAAATCTCATGGAGATGAAGTGTCCTCTGAAATGGACACTCGACAATTAGCGTTCAATGGAGATGTTAGATCTCGTCCTAGGTCAATACAAGAAATTATGTCTGAAAACGGCAGACCAGTCTCAGAAGCAGAGGGGTCGCTAGGTCTCCAGATGCCTTTCGATACTTCTCAAAAGACGGAAGATTCTTCTGATATGAAACTTGACTTCGCTTATGACTCTGATCTTGGACAACTCACAGAAGATAAATCTGCAAAAACGCTTGGTTTGCCACGTGGAACACACATGAGCACCTCAAACACGATATCACCATTGGCAGCTGACTTAAATTTAAAAATAGCGAGTGTTAAGAAAGTTTGGGAAATGCCCGCAGTGGCGGAAGGAAGTGAGGAATTACAATTTGCTGGATTTGAAGAAACAAATAACGAAACTGGTGCACCTCCAAATGTTTGTAAAGTCAAGCCAACACAACAGCTTCAATCACCACCACCTCAACATTACAACCATGTCGGATATCAAGGTGGATATGGCGGTTTATCTGTCCCTTCGCCCCCAGCAGTCTTTAATTTCAACTCATCACAACAGTTGCTGGGATCTTCACAACAGTTGCCTCAGCAGGGTGGCTTATATGGAGCATTCTTAGATCAAAGCCGCGGCCAATTTGGTGGTTTCCCAGGAACCCCATATGGTGCTGGATCAGCAGCTCCGTATAACTATCAACCTCCACCTGACATGTTCCAAAGTCTTCCAAGTCAGTATCGCATGGTGAGTTTTCATAGTAAACAATTATTTTTTTCAATCAATGAATGTTTAAATTGTTAAATATGAGATTTATTATTTTATACTAATTTTATTAGGCGGCAGCTGCTGGGGGAGGTGCGGCTTTTGGTCAATCAGGACAGCTGGGTAATAATCCTAGCACAGTTCTTATTTCAAGCACATCAAACTCTCTTATGTCGGCTACTGTTAAGCCCTCCTCACAGCAAATAGGAGCAATCGGTCAGTATTTCATTTGCTTTTTATAATTTCCATATTATTATCTGCCTTCTCTTTAACAGTTCAGTTTAACAGTTTTCCAGTATCATATTTAGAACCCACCAGTTTAGTGCTCTTGAAACTTGTTATTTGCAATGTAATGTGGTTATCACTGCTTTAAAATTTCTTTTAAGCATTACTATTATTTTGCATATATGTAGACCGCCTTACTTGTTCTTTCAGATGCTTTAAGAGGACCAAGTTTGATTGATACACTGACATTTATTCGATATAGTCTAATACTTAGAACATTCTTTACCAGTGATATATTAATTTTAACTGCATACATTATCATTATATTAGGGACAAAGAATAGACACAATTAAATTTTTTGAGTCCTCTGTCTGACTTAGACAGTATTAGTATATGGTGCAGATTAAATGGAATGACGATAAACACGAAAAAAACTTATCATTTCAAATTCTCTAGGAAGCAACTACAAATACAGTCTTCCTACAAATTAAATGAAGGCGAACTACAACAAGTAGATGAAATTCGTGACTAAGGGGTGATAGTAGATAGCAAACTTACATTCAAAAGTCATATTGACAAAATAGTAGGGAAATCAACCAAAATGTTAGGGTTCCTGAAAAGAAACACCAAGGGTTTTCTGTCGCCCAACTCCAAAGTTATTCTTTATAATGCTTTGGTTCATAGCCAACTAGAGTTCGGGTCAGTTGTTTGGAACACTCAGTATGCTACTCATTCACAGCGAATAGAATCTATACAATGCTCATTTATGAGGCATTTCATTCACCTGCCATCTCTAACCACGACACATATGACAGGCGTCTCAAGAATTTTAGAATAATGTCACTTGATTATCGTCGCACATTGTTAGGTATTATGTTTCTAAAGAAACTTATATCTGGCAATATAGATTGTAGCCACTTACTGGAAAACATAAATATAAATGTTCCTTACCATATTCCCCGCAAACCTCTTACCAAACTTTTCAGTGTTCCTTAAGCAGAACGAGACTCAATAAAAACTCTCCTTTATCCAGAATATGCACAGACTATAACAGAGTATGCACTTTGATTAAAGATATTGATATTTTTCATGACTCAGTTATATCTTTTAAGAAAAAACTAAGGTCTCATGTACTTAATCCATAATTATATCTTGTTTTTTGATGTATTTATATTTATTCTGCAGTTCTCATTTTATTATTTCAAAATTGTACACAATAACATGTCACTCTCTTGCTAAGTGAATGCTGTATGTACCTATTATTGGCATGTATATCTGATAGGATTTCAGTGTATACTATTTTACTGAATGTGTTGTATACTATGCTGTTGGTATGTCTTAAATAAATAAATAAAATGACCATCTTCTAGTTAGTACTATAAAGGAAAGGAGAAATATTTTTTGAATATTTAATATAACTATGTTCAGGTATAGACAGTCTCTTTTTATTACGCATTTTAACCAGGTGTCGCCAGCAAGTGCGTGCATGTGGGGTCCGTTGCCATGTTTAGTGTTCATAATCTTCACCATGATGAAATTCCTGCAAAGCTGTATGTTTTTCGTCTCAGCACATAATATCGGTTTTATTGTTACGTAAAACCCCGTTATATTGATGTGCCCGGGGAAAACATGTAGCATTGTTATGAAGACTTGTTTGTTATCTGCTGGTCAATAATGTTACGTAACGCCACGATGATAAAACAAGAAAGTTTTGATAAACAGTAATTTTATTAATTGCAAATCATCATGAATACAAATTTGCTACAGTTAAATAATTCATAATTATTGCTTATTCTGTTATTAATATTTATTATATAAATAATAATAATATAATAATCATGGCAATAGGCTCACCACCTATTCCATATTGGGACGTAAATGTAACTGGTGAATTGTGGAAGTGTTCTACACTCCTCTGCCTACCTCTTCGGGGATAACAGGCGTGATGTTACGTTTAATATTTATTATATAAATAATATTATATTATGCTTATTTTTTATATTATTGTTTAAATTTTACTTGGTTATATTAATTTCAGAATGTTGTGAACAACTTAAAAAATTAATTATTATCATTATCTTTAGGGATTCTAATTATTTATTTTACAATAATGGTTGTGAAATGTGTTTGATGATATCCAGTCACCACAAGTTGAAGGCATACTTATGCCTTCAATTGATTGATTTTTTAGCCAATTTCAAGAAGCTACTTTGGATCTACAACTCCCTGGAGATGCATTGATACAACTGTTTTGCACTACTGAGTGGACCCAGTTACCGATTACAGTATGTGATGCTGCGTTCATTTGCCCACACACTGCCATGAATAGACTATTCACATCTCCAGCTCCAGTTCTTCTGGGTGTCATTTTTCTTATCAAACATGTGATTAATGTTACTTGACAAATATTCGTGTCTTCAACCAGGCTGATTGACGATAATGGTAAGCGTCTGCTTTAGATCCAAATGTTGGTATTAGATATTTTCGCCGTTGTCGAAAAAGCTCTCGCTATTAATCTTAGCAAAATGAGATCATGGATTCTACGCCCTGATGCCAATAATAGCACCGTCGCAGTTCTTCGAGGTAGATCAGAAAGGGAGTGTATAGGTTGATTCGATGATAGGCAGTCTAGAACTAATCGTGGGTCCCATGGGAATGGGGCTCTAATCTTTTTTGGTTTTACGACTCCAGTTGCTTTAAGAGCATGTTTAATTATAGAATTAGGAAATGTCTGGTCTTCTATATGGGGACCACAGAAAGTGAAAACAGCTGACTTATAAACGAGTATAGTATTATAGGACAAGTTCTTCTCCAGGAAAAGGTATATCAGAAATTTGGCAACATCTGCTGGCTGTGAAGCTTTAGGGTTCAATTTACAATTAGTACACCAAAACAGACGTCGTTTAATAGCTGGTAAGTATGTTGCTAGAGTGGACTGGCGCCAGCTATTTTTTTAACTTGCGGAGGTAGTTGCAATGTTGTCATGTCTATTAATGCTTCCGCCAAATCCAGAACTTCGCGAGGTGGGTCTAACGCTCGGGACATACGATCTCGTGGCCAAAACGCCCTTGGCCATTCCGGACCACAGCAGTCTTTTGAGATGCAGATAGATCTACTTGCGGATAGTCACATTTTCGAAACACTTCTGCAGTTACATGAGGCTACAGGTGCCATTCTGCGGGCTGCTTCCCATGGGATAATCTGTCTGCCACTATGTTGTATCTCCCCGGGAGCTAGTAGGCTAATAGAGTTATTTTGAACTTGTCCACTAGCCGTAACAGGTGGAATGCGAGTGTAGTAATGTCAAGGATTTTGTGCTCCCCTCTTTGCGGATTTAAGCTATCAGGGTTCGATTGTCCGATTGAATTAATACATAAGATCCTTTCAACAAGTTCAAATGGAGTCTAGTTGCGGCTATGACAGCAAACTTTTTTGTTGCTGTGCCATCTGCTCTGCCGAGGTATCCACATCTCGGATGCCATAATTCCGTCCAACTGAGCACCCTTGTCCGAAGCATTCGTTGCCAGGAAATGTGAAGTGGGTGGCTTGTTTATGAGAAATGTTTGATGAATGGTTTCGCGCCCCCACATCATCTCGCGATGAACCAGAGGGGGGATTCTCTATTTGTGACGGAGTCTTTTCTTTTTGAAACGTCTCAACAATATTTGAACATTGCGACATTATTACCTTCCTCGTGGTACCCGTAGTTCGAAACTTGCATCTAGTTTGAGGTTGCGATAACCA
This sequence comes from Jemadia pseudognetus, assembly GCA_018244755.1. Classification (NCBI taxonomy): domain Eukaryota; kingdom Metazoa; phylum Arthropoda; class Insecta; order Lepidoptera; family Hesperiidae; genus Jemadia; species Jemadia pseudognetus. Next base: position 10,201 of record DWTO01005607.1, read on the forward strand.
AAAGTGCGGCCCTCTGAGTGATTTAATCAACGAAGTTAATATATTTTTTCAAACAAACATTCTTCGCAAGGGGGTATGTTAGATATAGCGGCTTGAATGTTTTTATTCAATACTGGCTGACCCGGCGAACGTCGTACCGCCTAATAATCAATGAATACCCGTTATCATTTAATTGAACTATACGTGTTACCATATAATTAAAGCTTTTATAAACGTAATACAATGAATACAAAAAAATATTAAGTTTACTATTTTATGTATTATATGTATGTATATGCTGTTGCCCCGACTTCATCCGCGTTTCCGTCGTTTTTTATTAAAAAAAAGTAGCCTATGTCCTTCACTGCTCTGCTCCTATTGATTGTAGCGTGATGAAAAGTATACTATAACCAGCTCAGGAGTAT
>DWTO01005608.1:0-10603 GCA_018244755.1 Jemadia pseudognetus
CATCTGCTACGTTAACGTCCTACTATGGAATAGGTGGTGAGTCTGTTGCCATACACTGGGCACATATCCAGACTCCAAGTCGCTACTAGAAAATCTAAATCAGAAAAAATCTGTAGTGTAGTAGTAGTTATATATTCTAAATAAATCGCTACTACTTATTCTATGAGTTAATGTGCTTCTCGCTACTAGTACATAGTACGACTACTCCACAACAGATAATCAGAAGCGGTGTTTAATTTTATTAATTACGGACCAGTTCGAGAACCTCTCAAGCCTCGCGTTCGCTTTAAATTGTGTAAGTTTAGGCCAACATTGAATTTTCTCTGGAAAAAACTTCATTACTTAGAAATCGAATACCGAATGAAAGTGGCATTGCGATTGTAGAAAGCTTTATAGATGAAAGTAACGTGAAAAGTGCCTGTTGCAAAAGCATGATTGTGTTTCCAGAGACATATTTCATCCAGAAGTTAATTTTTCATATCCACAAGTAGGTCGCAAGTAAATTTGAATGTCCAAAGTTACGCCACAAGTCAATTTCATGTCCGAAAGTAGTCCACGAGTAAATTTTAATTGGGAATGCCGTTCTACGCTTTGGATGGTGCATTTAACATTTATTGTTAGATTTAGGTAGATGCGGTCGTATCAGCTGTAACCAAACCGATCAGCCAGTGGCTCGTACCTTGTAATTCGTTCTGATTTAATATAGTACTCCCCCTTGCTGACGACATGAAATACAGGAGTCGGATGATGATGAAGCTGTACAGAAGTAAGGATCAGACAACCGAGGTACGCCTAAAAGTCTTGGTAGCTTACAGGTAGCAGCTCGGGCTGTGCGTGAAGCCGCGCTCGGCAGTACCAAATCCGCAAACCCCTTTGATGATTATGGGCAAAAACTCCTCAAGACCTACGTGCAGGCTTCGATATGGTGCTAATAATAAAGGACCAGTAACAAGTAACTAGACAAACCGATGCTTCTTAGCAAAAACGTCTATTGCCTAAAACGTTCGAAAGTTTTACCTTTCATCATCTTGGTGAAAGTATCCTTCAATATAGCTGAAAAGCTTATTTGTAATAACAACAATCTAGAAAGACTGCTTAAGGACAGAAATGCTTCCGTAATTGTACAGTAGCAATGACAATTGTACAATAAAATGGTGGATGATATTGAAAGATGTGTCAGGGCTGATGCAACTGTGTTATCCTTTTATTCATGATCGTACTAAGGTTAAATGTTAAATTAAATAATGCAACAGTATAGTACGGTACTTGATAGGACTTCGAGCGTGAAAATCCCGTATTGTTTTTCTTTAAAGATTTACGTCATCTCATGCATACAAATGTGAATTTTTGCTCTCTCGCACGCTCATTTCATACGAAGCGCATAGTTCGTGAACAGATTTAGCTGCATTTCACTGAGTCTTAAAGTCGTTTAAAAAGTTAGTGCACCTCAAAAACGTATATTTTATTTAAATGAGTAATTTTATGAACAATAAACATTTTAACTTCTAGCAAACGTAGTTTAGTTTTATATGTGATGAAAAACATTGCAGTGAATTTGTGTTTTATTTCTACAGCGTCATAACCATTGTTGAGAACAAGGAACGCACAAAAACTAATTAACGTTTCTTTTGTAGACTTGTATTTTGCAATATTATAATGTTTTTGTATGTTGATATCATTAAGGATAATGTGAGCATTATTGTATTCAGTATGAAAGGGTCTTGTAAGACGCCAGACAGACGCCAGCGACCCCAATTTCAATAAATGTAGTAGCATTTTATTTATTGCTTTTATCACTTGGGTCTTCAAATCAAATATTTGAGCTTCCTTTTTGTTGTGTAAAATAAAAAGAATTAATTAAAATTAACAGTACAATTTCTTTGTAACCCAAAGTAATGAGTAATGGGTACAATTGAAAAGGAAATAAAGTCGTATGTAGAAAATGCTCGAAATGAAATTGAATACGCAGTTAACAAATCCCACTGACATCACGTTCGTATGAATAGAGCGTTAAAAACCTTAACGAGAAAACTAGTGCAGCGCATAAATATCTAAATATATAGTCTGGACGTGTGAGTATCGTACAAGTTGGTAACAAAATTTTACACAGTTTTTTTTGGAGCACACGGGAAATGAAAATAGTTTGTAATATTTATTTATACTCTAAAGCATCATCTACCACACTACACTCTGTAGGTTTTAGAAGGTAGACATTCCGATTTTTCTAAATGCCGTCCTGATAAATTTATAAATAAGACATCATTTTTTAACCCGGTTTGTCCTGTACCTACCTTATACATACATAGGTGTAATTAAGATATTGACTATTCAAGAAAAATCAGTAAAAATTTTATTACTTTTAAAGTAAAAGGACATAGAGACTGCTTTGAAGTCACTTCACAATATTTTTCTTCGTTTCTCTTACAATACATTTGCGTCAACGCAATATACTTATATGTTATGTACAAAGAGATGGCAATGAAGAAAAGATGATTAAAAGCTGATGATGAAGAGCTGTTGATGCAGAGCTGATGATGATTTGAATAACTGCCCCTTTTAAGAGATGTATATAAATTAATTTATTCTTTATGCCAATGAAATGTTCCTTATTTCGGATTCCTTAGTAAAAATAATTTCACTTAATTCGTGCCAACCCACTTCGATGTGTCAAAAGGAAATAAATCGCCTTGAGTAATTTATTTATCGGCTACTGAAATAATTCTATTACAACACGGTAATTTTAATTGGCTTAAAGAGAAGTATTTAATAAGACACGTATATTATACTCCAAAAATATTCGGTGTTAACATTAAGCTTAATGAGTGTTTCGGTAATCTTATAAATAAGTGGTAAGAAGGCGTGTGAGAAAATAATCGGCAGATTGAAACAACACAAAAAAGATCGAATGATATTTAATACTTGAACACGATTCCCAATACAGTTCATATTCAGTTGATAATGTTCTAAATGCCGCAAGAAAAGTATCGTAATTACAAGCTCGCTATTCCAATGGTTGGTCAAACTGACTGCTGAGCTGTGGGTCGTGGGTTTGATTTCCACACAGGACAAAAATGTACGTATATGAGTATTAATAACAGACAAAGATGTCACTCAGGAAACAACTTGTGAATTTATTTAGAAAAGAACAAAATAATTATATATATAACTATATATACGTACAAGTATATATGTATATATAACACTAATTAGGGTACGATAATATGTAATACATATTAATTACGTACATAAAAAATAACAATTTAACTTAATAGTGCCTAATTAAAGCAATATTAACTCACCCCGACAAGAGGTTCGTAAGCCCAACGCCCCGCCATTCTCTGTCAATCTTGCCTGTTTCAATAATATATTACAAACGCACTGTAATTTGTTATGGAATTTTCCAATATCGGTCACGGTGTAGATTTTCGCCTTCGTACGATATTAAGAAAGATTACGGTATTGCTTCGTTTACCTACAGGTTGGTTTTTGTTTGTTTCATCAGAAGATTGTTTGTGTGACTATTGTGCCGTTTTAAACGAAAAGACGTTATGTTTTGTTTACATATAATTATGTACGTTACGTAATTGGTGAAACGTGGGAGAGTACTACACTCCCCTGCCTACCTCTACGGGGTTTAAGGCGTGATGTTCCGTTTATGTAGTACTGCTTTAAAACTATCGTTGATGAAATGTAATAATGCGGACAGACTTTGCAATGTCTTAGCGGTTTTGAACTATGTCCGTCAACATATTGGGAAACATGGCAGTAATTTTGCGTGGAATTTTCCAATATCGGTCATGACGGAGACGTTCATCTTGTGGAAAATGGGAGCAGCCCCCGATATTAAAAAATATAGTGGCATAGCCTAAGCAAAGGGGTTCCAAGTTGAATGTTCTCGGATAAAGCCAATAACAACATAGTATTAAAACGAATAGGATAATATCCATATTAAGAAAATATACACATAGTAAATATCTCGGGGTATCTCCATATTATATGATCTCAATTTGTGATATTTGCCTACCAGTGCTTGATCATAGGTAGCCTGTGGCCTTAGTCCTCTTCTTCTGAGATGGCTAAGTTTAAAGTCTGTTCTGTCTAGCAGAGGTATGTTATAACTCAAAACGTTTACTTCACCGTTCAGTTTTGCGAGTAGAAAATAATAAGGCAAAGAGTATGACAAAGCCTGGAAAAGATCTATCATTAGTATTATTTAAATAATATCTCAATATTAACGAGCTTTTTACACAACTTTCATTTATACAAAATTATAGTATGTAATTATATTACGTACGTACAATTTTAATTCTCGTTCGAATCTCTATCTCCTTCGAATATAAGTTCGAGAAAGATGTATGGACAATAAGCACGTTAGTTCTGAAAGTATATTTGACACTCAGTGCTCAGTGTCTACCCCATAAGTGACATGCTGTGACGATATATTAATAATACAGGAATAAACAGAGAATAATTGAACATTAAATCGTAAGCCTTATAATGAAAATACGATTGAGAGACGCGTAGTGAGCGAGTACTTATTTATTGTAATCAGACTAGTGTTCATTGCAACGTATTAGAAATATTCACACGTCTTCTATGAATACTACATGTTGTAGATGAAGCGGTCAGAGACCTGCGGCGCCTACATAACTCTAATATTAATGTCAGCCCTTTCGTTTATTGGAGGAAATGCTGAGCAATATGCTTTTTACCATATCAACATCATTATAAACCCTTGTCATTCTGAGATACCTATTTTTTGTTGTGAGAGCAGATCTATATCGATAAAAGAGTTAATGATAAGTTAAAGTAATGTATTTTATATGCTCCTTTAATTATTCAATTAACATTTCAATATTAAAAAAAAGAAAATTATAAAAAAAAACAAAAATGTCCTTGTGAGGTTTGGCGCCCAAAACACTAGGAACATTACCTACTATGAGTTAATACGAATGCAAATAACATACTAAACATTCGAAATTAGTGGCCCTTAGTATGGTTGTACTAATATATTTGACAGTGGTATGACACCCCACCGAATAAGTAGCTCGATACTTATGCGAGTTTTAATTTTGTTTATATTTTTCAATTAATACCAGTGAAAGCAAGCAAACAAATAATACAAGAATTGTTTAGACTTATTCTAGCTATATTCTAGTTGTATACTATACAAAAGTATGCTATCTTCGGAGACACGAGTGAACAAGTTATTAGATATCCTAAAGCAATCATACATACTAAGTATCACATAAAGACATCACTCCCGTCTTAATGTGTCGATTAAGTATCTATAACTTGTCATTAGGTCAGCACTCATGGATTCATGTAAGGGTATATGTCATTTACGATGACGTCATGAACTAGAACTCCATATTGTATGTGTTGTTTAAAAACGAAGTCAGAGAATTTTATTCCATTTTGAACAGCTGCCGCGCGGTCAAAAACCTTTATGCAAATACGGCCGTTACGGGCTCCTTTTGAATTATTGTAAATGATACTTTAATTACCCTTTCTTTTATATAATAGGATGTTTTAAATGGAAACTATAGAGTGGCTTTGATATCTTGTCATACGTATTGTATTTATTTACGATGTTTTTTAACCTTTAAGGAACAATTTAACTAACTCATACATTCGTAGGTAATTACTTTGCTTCAAACTACAAAATTAAATCATTAAGACGTGTTGACATCAAAGTATATCACCATCAACATCATCAGCCTATTACAGTCCACTGCTGGACATAAGCCTCCCTTTACGGGTTAAGCTTATAATCCCAACGCTGGGCTTGCGCGTTGTCTAAGCTGCTGCCCATAGGCGGCCAGGGCATATAGCTGTGCCTAATATTGTATCGTATAGTATCAAAGTATAACAAACATCTAAATGATGTGGATTATTTATTAGTCCTTGGTCTATTTAATCAATTGTCTATTTGTCATATGGACTATTTAATCCATTTCATTCAAGTGGTATACAGATTAATCGGCTCTTGTTTCTTTGCACATACGTACATACTCGTATTATCCATCCAAGTTCATTTCACTATTTAATCCTATTTAGCGTTCCATATTTATCTTTTCCAACATTTTATTCTTCGTCATCATTATAAACTTTTTGATCATTCCACTTTTGGGTCTCGTCTCTGAATAAGAGGGGTTAAAGCCGTAGTTTACCAAACTTCCCAAATGCGAGTGGTTTCCTCGAGGTTTTCCTTTACAGTCCTAGCAGCCACGTATAAATCTTATGAACGTTTAAAATACTTTGTACAGTCCAAGGTGTGATTTAGGATTTGAATTCTATTCACCCGCAACGTGTAATTAAAATCTAAACGTGTAAAAATACATGAATCTATGATAAATGAATTACTTTACATGTATAAACTATTTTGAAGTAAATCGTACGTTGTGTCTCTTTGAATTAACAAACACAACTCTGATTGCGAATTGACAAAGGTCAGAACAGCATACAATTTAATGCCATTCCAAACCCGTTTCGAAATTTGCCTAAGTTCGTGCACACTTTGTTTGAACTTCATTTAATATGTACCTACTGTATCATGTATTATGAACTAAGTAGACTGGCCTGCATTATTTGAAGCAATTAACGCCCCGAGTTCACAAACGCTCAGGGATTATACTGCGAAATGTTGGCGAGTTGGAGCTATTAGCAGTTACTAAAGGACCATTACAGTAATTACAGATACTGGACAAGTGCAAATTGAACTTTTCTTAATTAATTAATGCTCACTTCTAATGATCCGCTTACTCTGGTTGGATAATCAGAATGAATCGTGCATAGATTTACACTACCATTAAATCACATCACAGTGTCACGAACAAATGTATTAGCGGAAATGGATAGAATTGTACACAAGGAATTATGTTACTTGAATTTCTTCTTTGTATTATTATCTCTTAAAGGATAAGCAGAGAGCACCGGATACCATAGCGTCTATGTGTCTATATCAGTGTCTATGCATAAAAACCTGTTCTATCTTCTGTGGTATTTAGAGTATCAATATTATTTTTTTTGAACAGAGTTATAATAAATTTGCGGTTTAATTGAATGTCCATAGACTCCGTATTGTATATAAGTATCTGTATTTTGAGATTAAATCTTAAATATAATTATTAGACGTGAGTCGATACTAAATATGAATCCTCGCTAGTTAGCGCAGAAAAGTTGTTCAAAACTTTCTAGAATTAAAATAGCTTCATTTTAAGCAGCTTCTATGCGAAAGATTTGTAAGCATTACCTTCAGTAGTAATTACGTAAGGAAAATCAATTTGCCAACTTGACATAATGCATATATTTGTTGTTCTTTTTACCGTAATGTTACATTATACGAAGGAAGTTATATAAAACTTTTATAAATTAGTAAAGCCACAAAAGACAGGTAACTACTTACGTCATCAAACCTTTTTGTTAAGCTGTTCTAAATTGGAATTCTTGTAGTCAAAACCTCACAGTTGTTTGCTATAACACCAACGAATTACCACTGAAGGAACTTTGCGATTTCGTGGGAACTTTTTAATTTGTTTCAGCCATTATAGCGCCAGTTAATTGAAACGAAATATTATATACCAATTGTTTGTTTGTGTTGCCAGTATTCAATTTGATTTAATGTGATACTAAAATATATTTTCTTACTAAAATACAATGTTATGGTACTTACAATGGTACCAATACTCGGAACTTATTTTTCACCGAATTCAAATAGCTTACATTGCAAATGTATTTAAATTTGTTCCTTGTTTATTTTCATTTTATTCTATACCCCTCGTTATATATATCGTTGATATTATGTTCTAATTTTATATAATTATTTTCGGCCAGTGTTGAGTACTCCTGGGCAAATTAAATATAATTTATTTCTTAAATAAAATGACATTGTACGTTCGCACGGCATTCAGATTATTTTTATGTGCGTTTAAGTAATTAATATCCGTTTAAATCATAGTTTTTAATATATTTATGTAGATACGTACAAAAATATTAAAGTAAAATGGGTATTAACAGCAATACAAGGACAATACTAATTCCATACTGAGGTATCTTCCTGCAGGCCCGCTGGTGGAAAATGTATGAGAGATAGATTACATCTATGAAGGGTTTAAGTGTCACCGATATTTGATAGTTTCAGTGTGTATGCTACAGTATCTGATCTAGACAAGTGCGATTCTATCAAATATGTCTAGGATTAACTTATACTCGAGGTCAGTCACGTCTGTGAATCTTTATTTATTGCAATTGTCTAATATGTTATTGAAATCGATACCGACAAACAGAAGATATGCAACTCGTATATTCTGATAAAGCGTACCTATGATATGTACCTTAAGGATAAAACATACAAGTACAATATTTCAAAATTTTATTAAATTAAAATAACAGTTGTGAATTGTCGCTGACATGTTTAATGGAAACGAATAATTGATTTCGGAAAAATATTTAGGTATAAATAAATCGCAAACAGAGTTCGGTACGAACATCAACTATTGAGTAGTGGATAACGTATTATTCACTACTCAATAGTTGGCATATTTTGAATTAACTCCATTTTACTGTTGTCTGTGTACCTAATGTGTGAAAGTGTAAATAAAATGTATGCTACGTTAGTTTTCCCTTTAAATAAAACCCAGCTCTTTCTAGGCTCGTCCAACAAAGTAACCTTTTATACCGGCGGCCGCGGTGTTAAATGAGGACTATTTATTTTATTTACACCATTTATGCCCATTTGAGGCGTTCCCTCGTATTTTATTTGCAAGGACACGCGATCACTGTCTATTTTGGGGGTGGATAGCTGAGGGTAACTTTATAAAACCGGCTGTTTCCTAACTTCGATTTTCAACATATAAATAATTTAATAATAATATAATTTAAATGTCTTTGAATATCTGCAAACACAGCTTGGTACATTCAAGGGGCAGGTGATCCCATAACAATCATAGATCTCTAGGAAATCAGAAGTTTATATAAAAATTAAAGTAAATATGTGTGAGTAGAAATCAAAAGAAATTTTAAGTGAACAATCCTAGCTCAGGTCACCCTCACGATGAAGTTTTCCCTGAGCGCCAGTAATTTGACTGATAATGACAGCAGAAAATATAATAATTCGAAAGATTCCGCAGAAGCACGGGTTTAAATTCAAACACGCCAAAAGTCTTTTATTGGTCCCTTATCCCTTTATTTTTCTTTAAATACAACAACCCAATAGGAAAATAAATAGTCAATTTATTATTTCCTTAGAGACATTTTTTGGCCAATATTTTGATGGCAATATTTTGATGGGCAAAATGCGTCAGTATGTTACGTCACATTTACCTTGACTCATTGCAATCTACTACGAAATGATGTTATTAAACATGGATTATGGTTAAAATAAAACTAAAATTTTTTGTCAATATTTTATATTATACCAAATATTTTGTCATACTTTTATTGTGAGTGTAAGATCGTAACTGAAATGCGATTACGCTAAATTATTTAAATTCATGAGTTAGTTCGTTTATTACTTCATCGGTTATTACTATCTAATAAATTCAGTTATATTTTCATTAATCTATTCAAGGAACAGATGCTGATAAGCATCGCGTGCAATAATAATGTCGCCTGTATGGCATGACATACAACATGGCATTCCAATGATATGTTGATGTAGTATCAATACTTATTTACTTGCAAAACCTTTTTTTAGCACAAATACAGTAATTGCATAGCATTATAACCAAATTATCGAAGCTTTTAATGTTTGCAACGGTTACTCACTAATAGTAATTGCTCAGGGCTATTATGAAAACAATTTCCAACTTATTAATATTGAAATTGAAGAGTAAATATTGAGGTTTTGATCAGTACTAAGATATTTTCTTTCTGCAAACAACATAGAGGTCACACTAACAGTGTTCAAGTTGCTTGGACGTTTAATTAAATGTAATCTAAACGAGCATTAACCCTAATTATATGCCATGCACTGCAAATAATTTCTACTAACATCAACCGAAAAATACTTACAATTAGATTTAATTTATCTTTTGTATGTACATACATATTTATGTGTCAAATATTAAAATGGCAAAAGCATATCGTTATAATATCTATAAATATACATTTGTGATAACATATTACTAATTAGTTTCACAGCCTCAGAGCAGATCTCATTTTCATCTTAATTATACCAATTAACTTAGGATGTGATTTAGCCAGTAGATTATGCATGTCATCTGATTTTATTATAATAGGTTTCTACCGTATTCCAACCAGATTAGTGTTTTGACTGTAAATCGTATTCGTAAATATATCTTAATTCGTAAATATATTTTAGGTACGAATATATTTACAAAGAGATTTCTCCAGGTATATGTAAGTTTGAATATACGTTTGTACATTACAGAAGTGTATAGTATGCACAGTCGCTACTAAACATTCCTCGCCAAACGAAGGGAGTGTTTAAACGCAAATGTGGTGTTACACGCCAAATGAGAGTTGAAAACATGTTAATGTGTCCGACACCGGGTGACATTTATTTTATTCACGCCTCTTCATTTCCATTAGGGATTGATGTCGTCGAAAACCTCAAACCCTCTTTCGGAAATTTATCGCG
>DWTO01005609.1:0-10602 GCA_018244755.1 Jemadia pseudognetus
AAGATAATACTAATTTAATTTTTTTTGTACGTATCGACATTTAATATACGTTGATGTTAAAAGATTATATAATCATAAAATAATTGCAGTTCAATATTACTATATAATTTAATATAATTTAATACGAAATATATTTCATTGTCAAATATAACGTCTAAATACTCGTACAGTATTACTAAACTGTATATACAGTAAAATTATACTATTAAATACAATAAAGTCACATCGCAAGCAAATGGTAAGGATACTAAACAACGGATTAAGTAACCGTATAAAAATTAATAGATTATCAAGTCTTCGTTCAGTTGCAATGAAACAATCAAGAGTTAATTTCGTTCGTTCAATTTAAAACATTCATTAGCTAATAATTCATTTATGGGAATAATTCGATCAATTTAATTGAAAGACTATTTATAGTTTTCAAATGAAAATGAACATCGTGGAAAAAAATATTGGGGAAGTTAAAAAAAAAAAATTCTATAAAATACTAGACGTGATATCAATTGAAGTTCTATACCATAATCACTTCAATCATTCACAAAAAAAATGTATACCTAAGTAAAAATAAAAGCAACAAAACATCCTATTAGAATTGCAGGAATGTTATTATTTATGCAAATAAACAAATAGTTTTTTCATTAAGGAAAAGTTTGGAAGCATCCGAATTGCAGGAATTCGTAACTAACGAATACGTACATACGTAACACAGGAAAGCATTTTACGAGCGACGCCGGCGAAGGCTACAATTAGCAAGCTTACGCGACATTACAGCGAACTATGCTAATTAGGACAATCAGATTAGTAATACCAAAGAAAAATTAACCAAAAACTTGATTGCATCGTTGGTTGCAAACGTTACTGCTTATCGCGGGGTCTTTCGTTCGATCCTCGAGTCGGGTATTATTAGATTTTTCTACATTGAAATTCATAGATGCAGATCGGAGTCTTGATTTGTCTGGTACATGACATAGGCGCAACCCCTATTTCAAATTGCACATATAACACAACTGGTGAATCGTCGGAGTGTATCACACTCCTCTGCCTAACTCTTCAGGGAACTACGAGCGTGAAGTTATTTTTAATTATGTTGTTTATCCGAAAAACACTACACTTAGCTACAGCATAATTTTTTATCGTAGATAAAAATCGTCTCCCAATCAAATGAGTCTAATGTCCATTATCCGTCTATTTACTTAATCTCTCGATGATGAGGCTTAATAAAAGTTTTATTGAAATAATACGTATTATGTGTGACTATGCACAAATTGAATACAATAACATTATTACTTTTATCATATCAGCACGCCAGTTATCTTGCGGGGGACGCAGAGGGCACAAAGTCGTAAATATATCTCTATAATTACAGATCTGACATACATTTATTTTCCGCTTTCCGTACCTCTCCTCCCAGGCATCCATTAATAACTACAGATAATAAATGCATAGGGTCGTCGAGCTATAAGTGAAAATTTCCCCTTGATAGAAAGAGAAAACACCTGTATTTGGTAATAATTAAATCGTATTTGATTTACTACAGTAATTGACGCACGAAGTTACTGGCGGATAAAATAATTTGAAGATAGAACGAGTACCAAATTCATTCTCTTTCTCTCTCTATCAACGTAACGACTCTTAGCTTGGCTCGTCTATTCTATTCACATAATATTATTGCAGTTTTGAATGTTTAAAGACTCAAATTACAGATTCAAATTACATTTACGTCATGGCTCGTTTGAATCTTCGTACTATCAATAGGTATACGAAGCTTTAATTGTAAAATAACTTCCTGTCACAATCCGCCACACCTCTTGTCTCATACAACGAGTATTATTGCGTCAAAACGTATTCTTATCTTTATGTAGTCTAATCTATATCTCATAATATATCACCATGTCATAATTTCAGTATGTTATTATCATAAATTAATTTGAACTGACATTAAAATGGACTATAAATTTCAAATAGTTACTTCGTGAAATTATATGTCCTGCTATATTATGTGAGTCATTTTAAATTATTTATTACCCATTTGACTTTGCATTATTATATTAAATCCATTCCTGTAATAAGTAGACCTCTTAAAGTACATGAATTAATAATCTTATAATTATATGAATAATTAAAAAATTCTGTTGTTGCTTTTTAATATTCATTGTACAGCCCTGATTCAAAGTTACATTGTTAATTTGTAACAAGTGTATTATAACGCGTTATTATTCTTCGTTCTCATTGTATTTCAATGAATCTATATTTTAATAAACATAACACTATATGTACCTATAATTATTATATTATCATGCGACGTCTGTAACTGGGTAGGCAGAGAGTACAGATTGTCAAATATCTCCAACCTTATTAACCAGACGTGGTTTCTTCACATGTATAACTCTCTTTATAAGACTATGTCTGTATAGAAATACTAACTTTACTTAAATACTTTATTTAAATACTTATCTGTATAGAAATACTAACTTTGCCAGAGCCCACTGACCCAATGATGGCGCATAGTTTCCCCTTGCGTATGCGTAGAGATATATTCTTGAGTGCCAACATATTTGGGTCACCCGTCCAGCCCGCAGACACATCGTTTACTTGAACTGCTGTATCGTTTGGGTGCGACAGACTCCTCCGGAACTGCCTGTTCGGTGAAAAACCTGAACAACATAATTACAATAGTGTAATATTACATTTCACATATGATAATATTAATAACATAATAAATACTACAATATAAGCACATAAAGCGTTCATTCCCTTGCGCGTCGTAATTATTTTTCTTATCAACATGTCCCAGTCTGCCTCATTCGATACGTACCGTTGCTAACGCCATTGCTAATTGAGTTCGGCTTCTGTTGATAAGAGACAGGTCGAACGGTGTTCTTCTCATACTTCTCTCGTTCCTTGAAGCTGCCTGTCACATTGCGGAACAATGTGGACACCGGCGCCGCCTCGCTCGCCACCAAGTCGGGTCTGTCCTCTATAAATATAAAAACAAAAAATGTTCAGCTTGGCACAGAACGAGATCTTTATGCCAACCGTTCATTGTCTTTAATACGGAAAACTTATTACAGAGTGAATCTCATCGTCTTTATTTTTTTATTGTGCATGAAATATTTTATTCCACTATCTCCAGATTGGATTTCTTTTCTTGTGTAATATATAAACGATTGCTGGAAGATATACCTACATAGAATGTTGAAGATATGTATAGATTATAATATCACACGGACTTTGGCCCTTCTTTTGGTCTTTGGACTGTTGTTCTAACAGATTATTTTATTGTCTTTCATACGTCATACTTATTACACTGCAAATTTCATCAATCAATCTTTTTGATTGCTTGAAATAGTGCCTAACACGAATTATAACATCACGGTGACTGACTCTTTTTGTGGTTTTTAGACTGTTTTTGTAACAGTTTCTTATTATTGTGTTCTATATCAACATTTATTAGTTTTAATTGTCTGTAATAAGTACAACGGATTGCATCGTTCGTTAAACTTTGTTTATATTGCGATATCACGCGATATAAAGTGTTTGTTTACTATAAATTGCACAAACAAAGATACGACAAAGATGTCTGTGGCATACAAAAGGCATGAAAATCAAATATACTTTTTTATATAACTTAAATGTTGTGTTGCCTTTATTACAGAATTATTACATTATACATCGACTTAACGGGCTTAGCCGCTTTCGGAATAACCCAGCTGCATGTGTGTACGTGTGTGTGTGTGCATGTGTGTACGATAATTCGAAAAATTATATGTCAGTTAATACCTACCTATAATATATACCTAGGTTAATACACACCTACTCAAAAACGTTTTGTAGTATGTACAGTACATTTAATGATACCCCAAAAGGTTTTACAGTGGTATGTTATAATGATTTTGAATATTTTTACTGCGCTTTGTAACGATGTTTCTAATCTCGACCAGGACTAAAACTGCACTTAGATATGATATGATATACGTACATTAATATCATCCTACGTCCCATGTCTCAGTGTCTTACAGTATACAAAAATGATTGAGCGAAAAAAAAATGCATAAAAAATATACCCAGGACGAGGAATTCATCTACTCTCTTCAATGACACATATAACTCAGCAATAAACACCAACACGAGCGGTAAAACGAGCGTGATGTTAATCTGTGCGGCGCTCAGGAATTGTTGGAGCGGGTAAATCTGGAAGCGTGACGTCATATTTAATACAGGTTCGTATATGATCCCTGGTTTGCGATTATTTTAACACAATTATCGGACTTATTCGTGTCCTTGTAGCTTATTGGTTACAATTCTCTACATTAACGAAAGTTTTATTCGAATTAAGCCATACGTGCTCGTATCTTGTGTATTAAACTAAAAATCAAACTTTTTTGCATAGTACAGAATGATTCTTAATAAAGTATAGGTAGTTACCAGACAATTATCTAACTATAAAATAGTTAGGTAATTGTCTAGTAACTTGTCTACTTTTAATTGGAATTATATCTAATTATTCCAATATTGGTTTAAAGTAGCGCGCACATTTTTCGATTACATTTACTAATGCGCAAATGGTATTTTAGTTTTCTAATATAACAATTTATGATATATTTTTATATTATCATGATACACTTTTTGTATTAATATGATACATTTTTGTACTATCATGATACACTATCGTATTATTGTGATATATTTGTGTATTATCATGATACACTTTTGTATTATTATACACTCTTTTATATTGTTACGACCTGGTATACTCACAACGTTAGCAGTCATGACATTGCCGAATAGTACCAGAGTCAGAATGGTGATGAACAAGGCAGCTCTCTCGGTGAAAATCATAAAACCTATGAAAATCGTCCTCAGCTGTGTAGCGGTTCTAATTTCGTTCAGTTCCTCTTGTCGTTTCTGTGACACTACTTTAGTGAACGGTATCTCCCAAGCGTACATTTTTATGACCTAAAAACATTAACAATAAGAATTGGTTGAACGATTTGAAAATTCGTACATAAGCTTTTTATTTTAAAAGCCTAGTCCCAAATGTCGCACTGTAAATTGGCTAACGTTGGCGTTCAGTTGTTTGGTTTATAATAGCTTATTATTTTCTGTGCGTAAAACGAAAATTGTAACAAAATAGAAAACCAAGTTATAAAGAATATTGCAAAACAAATTAATATGTACATAACAGTAAAAAAATAATTATTCAAAGGCAACGAAATTATTACGATAATATAATCTAGGTAGAATATTTGTCTTTTTAAAAAATACAAAGATATACATATACATATATGTATGTATTACATACTCACCTGTATTCCGCTTATGACTTCGCTCATTACCTTAATGCGATCATCTGTCTTTCGAGCGGATCGCATTCTTACTGCCCCCGTTAATTTACTAAGCCCGCCTGTAATTTTAATGATAGTAAGCACGTGTACGATATTATATGCCAAACAATATTTATAACATTCCCATTTCACTGTTATAAAGAAACAAATTAAGGGCAAGAAGCTCTCGAGGCGGCCTATGTGCAGCAGCGGACTCAGGCTGATGATAATGATGATGATGTAAAGTAAAACCATCAGTTGTCAAAACTTGTATATGTTTTTTAACATGTGGTTGCGCTCGTAAATACGCGAAACATGCTTTATATCAATTATATACAATGACACGATGTACATAGCTATCTTTAGAGTCATCTTAAATGTTTATTATTCTCAGTTCAATACCTTGTGCTCTTTGTTTGACGTGAGCCTACAATAGTTTCAACACGTACCTAACTCCTGTTTATTAAAGTTTACTATTGTTGGATTGACTTTATAAGCGTCATTATTAATTTCTTTTCGCAAAATAAATGATAGGTATTTTCTTTATCATCACCGCTTTATCATCGTCGCTTCATCACCGTTGCTTCATCATCGCTTCGCGACCATTGCTTCGCTACTACCGCTTTCAATCCAAAAATATATATGGACTGCTTTACATACTCATTTTATAACGATGACCAGCAGTTATGATTTTATCATTATGGTTTATAGAATTAAGATAAAACAGCATAGCACGATCGATTGAAATTTATGACCTTTTTAATTTACCTTGGATAGGTAAAGCTATGATGATTAAGGCGAGAAGACCGACCAGAGCCGAGTACCCCGCTTGTAGATACCCGAGGTAGCTCACGGCTACCAGCTGTATCGGTATAATCCAGATGTAATGTAAGAATAGAAACGCCAAGTCGAACCTTTGCAGGTCGTTCGACAGTATATTCACGACTTTACCAGCAGTTGTTTCACCTAAAGAACCGTTGTTCATGCGCATTATCTGAAAATATAGCAAAACTGTTATTTAATAAGTCTCTAATATCACTGTTATTTAATAAGACTTAAATATCACCTCTGTGTACACAATGCCTTAGTGGACAGTCTCGAAATTAAACTCACCATTGCAACATACGGCTTTATAACCTATATGCCATCAAATGTGTTATCCTAATTATCAAAAACAAATATTGTGCTTTCAAATATGACTATTATTGTGATGTTCATTATTTTAACATTCGATTCATTAAGGAAAATGTTTGCAGGGGAAAGCGAAAATCAATATTTGCAATGGTAGGTCTTATCTAATGTGTGCGAAATAAACTAAATGTACAAATAAATATTCGTTTATAAGTACACATTGTTCGTACATATGATATGATAAAATACAGAAGAGAAATTAATTGATCTACACGCATTGTATTCAGTACAATTGAATATTCATAATTTCAAGTGAAATTTATATGGATAAGACTAAGTACATTTAAATAGATTTAGAGTTAACCAAAAATATATATGTGTGTAATTTGTATATATGTGTGTATATATGTGTGTAACTTTAATATTTACTATTAAATTACCTTTCGAAACATCAACGAGCTGATGGCGATTCTAAGCTTCATTCCGAACTGTTGGCTGTAAAGGTTCCCGTGGTGGTTCAAGAATGCGCCGAACCAGTTGGCTAAGATCATGCCGACGCCGAAGTACGTCGCCGTCTCTCTGCTCATTGTAGTATTCACTGACCAGTACTTGAGAAGCTCCGCGAAAAGCAAGGGTGTGCATGTCCTGTTTTGAAATATTAATAATAAAATCGTAGGTTATCTCCACACACGGCGGTGTGATCACAAAGTAAGCATCAAGAGACTTTGTGTCATCGTAACCGGGTGGCTCGTAAATAAAGCATATAAATATACACATATAGATTTCTAGAAACATACATCAAATACTTGTGAATTGAACACACGACAAGTTCTTTCGATCTGCATTCGAATCACTCGACCAATGAGGTGTTCATACTATTTAAGTCAATATGCTATTAAAACGATTAATAAGATCAAAAGAAACTTAACATACAATAATTTGTTAATTTATCTTTTGCTTTGATATATTCTATGTTATTTATGTAAATATATTTGTTGTAACTTTTGTCTTTTTGTTTTTTAAACAGAACACCAAAGTGTTAGTATTTGAAAGAGATAAGTCAAGAACGCAGCAAGAGAGAACATAATAGATGAAACGTGAGTGTATTACACATCTCTGCCTCACCCACCGGGGAGATACAGACGTAATGTTACGTATTACGCAGTTGTTATAATAGAGTAATAAATTATATAGCATACCTTGTAGCCACAGACAGAAACTGCATTATACCACTTGGAATGTACGACCATAGAAATGTTTTGATTAACACTTTCAATATCGAAGGCGTTCCGCCCGCCGCCTTTGCCTTTGCTTCTTCTTGGAGCCAATTTCTGCAACATAACAAGTTTATAAAATATAACCATCATCTCTATTTGGAAGTGTACTACACTCCTCTGCCTGCCTCCTTGGGGACTACACGCGTGATGTTACGTTATTATGATCATGGTCCTCAATAAAACTTTAACCGTTCCGATGCTGAACACGGGTCTTCTTTCACGGTGAGAGGATTGAGGCCACAGACTGCCACGCTGGCACGAAGAACACGCTCGAAGAGGTAGACCGAAGAGTGCAGTACCCTCCAACGATTCATCTGCTACGTTTACGTCCCACTATGGAATAGGTGTTGAGCCTATTGGCATGCACCGGGCACATGTCCAGACTCCAAGCCACTACTAGAAAACCTATGAACAATTCAATAGTGCTCCGGGAATTGAACCCAGAACCTCTCGATTGGCAACCGCACCTGCAGCCAACACGACCAACGAGGCAGCCTTGAAGTCATAAAATCATTGAATTCATTATTTTTGAGTAGAGGTTTGAGTCGCAGGTAACCAGACAGCAGTCGCAAATGGACGCTTTTACCCATATGCTGCGGGCCTCGAACGCGACTGTAGAAATAAGAGTGTTAGAACTAATTCTCCAATTAATGTAAATCCTTAATAGGATTAATTAGTGCTAACCTGGAGGCAGCACCGCTAGTCTCATTAGTCTGGGCACTAGACATACTCGTATGTGAGTGCAGCTATTATCCATTATAGGTCCTATTCGAAGTGGATCCCACAGATGTTGCTACTCATAAGACTGGTGGTATACGAAATAAATTCACTCTGTTTTCTTTTATTTTCACAGTTGAAATTACTTCGGCAACAGATCTATAAATAACTCAAAATATTGATTTTAAACTCAAAGCTTCCTGGATTAGCATTGCCAGAATTGTAACAAATATATGGAATTCAAGTGAGGAGCAATTATCTTGTTTTATATACTAAGGAAACTGCCATTATATGAGTGACACAGCAAATTTTATTAACATTAATTGACTAGCAAATGTATGGAGGTAATTGGAACGATGTCGATAGTGGTAGATGGATGAAGTTAATTGCATTGGTCCAAGCAGTATCACATACATTATATCATCATGCCAGATTCTATACGGGGTAGGTAGCGAGCGCCGAGTACCAATATCTTTATACTTACTGTCACCATTTGAGGTCAATCACTCCATATATCGACGCTAGTTACAAGGACTCCATACAATCATCAAAAGATACTTGTTTAAAAAGTATTCAAAGATAATAATATGGACTGTCTCGTTACTTACTCGTCACTTATCTTATTATCTTTTAGATCGTGACATGAGTTATGAGTATGTACCGTCGTGTCGGTGTAACACAATGTGTAACACATTGTAGGTTTTCGTACTTACGAACACTTGTTTTATGGCATGGCTAAGTGACGTCGCCAACAAAAAAAAAATTATATAAAATTATAGAAGTGAAATTTCACACAAATTTTACCAATTTTATATTTAAGGGTGGGTGGTATAAGATTGAGTTGTGATTATCAATATCAAGATTTTATCTATATTTCTTTATATTTTCTGTTGTTTTCCGAGGGAAGTTTAATGACGTTATTTAATTCATATAAAAACAATAGCTCTCTGGTTACCATGGCTCAAGCACTGTCTGTTTAGAACTGTTTAGAATTAGATGGCCATGTGATATCTCAAGATCTTTCGGTTTTTTATACATATATTAATAGGGAGTTTTCGCCGCCGCCGGACACCAACCTCGGCGGTGCGATAACTTCAACCCACTTCCCTAAATAGAGGGTTGAACTTGGGAATTATGGGGATTAGAAGAGGTCTACAGGCCGGTACCGGTTGTGTAACGCGTTTGTACATTCGTACAGCACTCTCCATTAAAATGGGTCACTTTATATCATATCATTAGTGGTACAAAAAACGTATAAGGATTTAGACTGTAGTAGCACTCCGCGCACAGAATTTCGGTCTATATCGGGCACAACGAGTCCCCTTCTGGGCGAGTGGGTCGGGCGCGGCGCGAGTGCCAGCGCCTAGTGTTAAGTGGCGTTAATACTTCATATTCACGCGAATATTACAATTCATATTTGGCTGTCTATTATAGCTTCAGTATTTTTATTATATCTATATGCCAGTCTCTTACGGAGTGCCAAATACGTCTTCCACTATCCAGACTATCTTCACTCACAGCTCAATCGCGCCTAATAATAAGCGCGATGCAGTCTACGGTAAACACGCTTGAATAGAATGTGCTTAATTACTCTTGCCTTAACGTAGCAACGAAGCGCATAACTATGAAAGCGTTGAGAAAATAGCTGAACGCCGCTGGATTCAAAAAATGGCCTGACCGGGCCAAGTCCCGCCAATTAGTGGAGGCCTATGTCCAGCAATAGACTTAGGATGGATAGATGACTATAAATTGTCTATAAATAAATATATACCTACATATGTACTCACATTTCTATGCGTCTATCTTTGCGAGACTTACACTAAGCATAAATATCTCAGTGCGTTTCTAAGCAGACACCCCGAGCCGCTTTACAAGCGTTGAGTGGCATCTAAGAGTGTCTAAGTGGGTAGAAATCCTCTGCCATCTACCCCAATTGGTTATATTATGCTAATTGCATTTCCCTAATAAAAAAGTAATCGTTTTTTAACACGGCAAATATTGTGTGAATACGTGTTTTATTTATTCATGTGGTATTTTTACTATATACATACATTGTAGCTACTTTTTTCCCAAGTGCCATACAACCCAGCTTAATGGGTATTGCAATTCTTTGTATTGAATTTATTGTAATACGATAAACATAACATCATATC
>DWTO01005610.1:0-10600 GCA_018244755.1 Jemadia pseudognetus
ATTTTGTAATATGTATGATAGAGGCCAAAACTTCAACCAAGGTCGTTAAGCAGCTAGCGGGCAAGCATGTGGAACTAATGGAGTTCCATACAACATATACATACATAACTACACTTGTTGTTATGAGGTGACCTTCCACTGTTCAATAAAAAAAAATAAGTTTTTATATATCAAGGTGTTCAAGAATAACATTTAAGCATATTATATTAAAGTTTAGAACTGAAGGCAAATGAATCTTGATCGTTGTCTATTAGTAAATAACTACCCCACTGGGACATCACCTTACAGTTGTTGTCGGTTGAATGAGTGAACAACATTAGTCCATCAAACACCAAAAATTGTTATTAGTCAATAGATAAATAAAGAGCCACTTGAGGAAGCACAGATAGCAAATTACTGACACCAAACATGACACACATTCAGAAATTTGCAAGTATGTATTCATTAACTGTATCTGAAGCCCACACAAGCTTAGAGCTTTCATACCTATTGTTTCAATGACATCATTATATGTATATGTACAAAAACAAATTTCAGGAATAATTTTAAATAAAATAAAAACGCATATTTTAGTAGAACAACACTTCAAAATACACCCAAAACTTCAAAACACACCCAATAAACACACGCCAGTGTCACCAGTCCAGTAACAAAATGAGTATAAATTGAAATAAAATAAGAAAGTAAGTATGAGTATTAACTCAACTCGACACTGCCTTTCTGAAGCACGTTTTCTACTTCTAGTTCTGAACTATGTTTTCTAAATAATTGTACAAAGCCTTTATAGAAATGTTTTTTGTTCTACTTTTGCCGATTCCAAAGACACGAATGAAAAAAATGCTTCTAGGCATATTTACTAAGATTTACGCTGACATTTTTCATACAGCCACGCCTCGCGCTCCTCTTTACAACGCGGCTAGGTCATAATGGCTTTTTAAACAAGTACTAGGTCGCACCGTTGTTCCTAAAATCACGTCTGCGCTATAAGTACGTTGCATCCGCAATTACCGGCCGGGAAGCTAGTACTTAACCCATAAAATCTAGGTATATTTCACTCTTTATATGCTTTTATATACATAATATCATACGTTGGACAATGGACAGAACTGTGTTTAATTGAATACATTATGTACTAACTTAACTGACGTATATATAGGCTGCCAGGTCGCTACGATCAGCGGGAGCTAATATAATGGACCTCGGATGGATCCGTAACTGGTCGAACTGCCCCGTAAAAAAATACGCAAGTTAATCCGGTACATAATTTAATCACATGTGTATGTATACATGAAATGTATAATAGTAAAATATTGAAATACAACTAAATGTCGTAATGAATACGTCACTTTTCAAATTAATATTGATGGGTTCAATATGAGACCTTGATATAGAAACTGTAAGTGTTTTGTTGTTCCTAAATTATTATGTTTTTATCATCTTGACATTTATGTGTTTGGAATTGAAATTTCAAGCTTTTATTAAAAAAATAAAATAACATTCCAAGTGAACCAGACCTAGTATTTATATCAAAATTTGATCAGTATTCGTAGAATAGGTATAGACATAAAAATAAAAGAATTCTTCAGTTAATTTCGTTAATACAAATTACTGGTATATATAGCTGAGCGGGTTAAATTGATGAAGATTAATATCCACAAATCGGTATCGTAAACGCACGAATGTGGGTCGCGGCGATAAGGCCATTAGGACTTTATCTGCTCTACTGGCGCCTGGCTTTTGCGAACAGATCTCTAAATGATCCGATACTCTAAAATTGCATAAACCTAACGCGTTAAATGCATACGGCGAGATAATTTCTTCAAAAATCAAATGCAAAATTTAATGGACTTGACAAATATTTTACTTACATTTTTGTTACATAATATAATACACCGTTGAATAGCCAAATACATACGAGTACGTTCACGAAAAGGGATTACCTTAGTAAACGTACATAGTGAGACGTAAACGTAACTGGTTAAACGTTCAGAAATTATAGGCGTGATGTTACGTTTTAATCTAAAAAAAACAACTCATGTAGGTATTTCAATTTTCAACGTGAGCGGTGAACTAAACACATTTGAGAACCTTTGGCCTCATAGTTATTATTATCAGTTAATTACAGTTTTCAGTTACAGTCAGATACAGTTTATTTTATATCATATACTAAGTACAAAAAATAAAATCCAATCGTATGCTACACAATTTAAATGTGTGGAAAAAATGACTAAGAACACGTCAGTAGTCTTTAGTACAATGACGTTGCAAATATGCAAAACGCATAACATTTAAATTCATACACATTTGGCGGGACCGAGGCGTCTCGTTTATTTATTCCGACGGTTCGAGTCAAGTGCAAGTGTGCATATAAAGACACCGATATAGGTGAATAGGATATGAACAGACGGACACAAGTTCAACGCACCTCGCCTAACATCGATTGCCTCCTGGCCGCCGGCCAAACACTTCAATTTAATGCTTTAACTTTATCCCCCACTTCCTTAAATAGATAACGATTAACTCCGCTTCTGTTGGAACATTTTTTGGCAACGACTTTTCGTAATGAAATTGAACCCCGCCTATGTCGTTACTGACACTAGTTGCTAGTTTTCATTTACCAGCTTACACGTTGCCAAGAATATTTTTTTGCTATAAAATGGAATAACCCAGACAAGTTCAAACTTTAAATGTACCTAAGGGTGGTAAAACAATTCACGAGATATTTCCCATGTAGTACCATATCCTCAATGTTGGAAAATAAAAACAATATTGCAATTTCTGCTACATCATGATCATTGCATAGCATTAATCATGTGTGAATCTCAGACCAGGAAGTTCTAGTATGAGTATGTATACAAGGCTTGTTTTATTACATGAAAATAAAATAAAATTAATAGTAAATCAGTTTATGTTTAATATACTTAATTTATCAGTTATTATCAGTGATAGCCTAGTGGTTTGGAATTCGACCTCTCACTCGAGAGACGGGATTCAAATCCTAGTGTGCACCTCATAAGAATATGTGTATTAATTTTAAATGTCACTTGCTATTGAATTTGTGCCCGGTGCATGGAAATAGGCTCACCACCTATTCCATAGCGGGATGTAAAGTAACTGGTGAAAATGTGGGAGTGTTCTACACTCCTCTGCCTACCTCTTCGGGGATAACAGGCGTGATGTTACGTTTTACAAAAATTTATAACTCACATATTAATCTTAGCACTCATTTCCACATTCAATTCTAACTTATGAAATTGCAATCCATGTTATGAATATTTCAGCAATTTGGTGCTCCCAATAGGACAAAATTGCAATTGTTACATGACAAGCTGCAAACTTTACTGTAGGCTTTAAAATAAGAACTGTGTTACCCACTAACCCATTTCTCAACAAATCCTCATTGGAATGTTATATTAGTGAATGCTTCATGGAGTGGCTAACAACAATCACAGCCATTGAAATAAAGATTGTAAATGGCTGGCAATATTGTAACTGTAAAAATTATTTAAATAATAAATTGAGAAACAAATTAATTGAATTACTCACTTATTTCAAATAAAAACTTTAAAAACAGTTTACTTGGACAAGTAGGTTAAGTTACGGTTATAGAATAATGAAGGAATATATAAATGAATTCATGGTAACAACAATCATAATATAATTGCCCATTGTGTTTGCAGGGGTATGCATTACTGAGCCTGGTTCAAGAAATTTAATAACTTAACAATTTGTAATGCTTTATGAATATATATATATTGACTGCCTCGTTGGTCGTGTTGGTTGTAAGTGCGACTGACGATCAAGAGGTATTGGGTTCGATTCCCGGGTCTGGCACTATAGAATTTTTCTAATTTAGTTTTTTAGTGGTGTCTCGGAGTCTGGCTTTGTGCCCGGTGCATGGCAATAGGCTCACCACCTATTCCATATTGAGACGTAAACGTAACTGGTGAATTGTGGGAGTGTCCTACACTCTTCTGCCTATCTCTTCGGGGATAACAGGCGTGATGTTACGTTACGTATTTTAAAATAGTCAAATAACTACAACTATATTTATGCATTTTCCACATGATCAATGTATTGATTAAATAGAAGTTTGAAGGTGCCTGAACAGGATATTATTCAAGAATAATTATTGGATGGTTATCAGTATAGTTTCTACATAATGTATTTGATGATAATTATAATGATTAATTAGTT
The DNA here is from genome assembly GCA_018244755.1 of Jemadia pseudognetus. Classification (NCBI taxonomy): domain Eukaryota; kingdom Metazoa; phylum Arthropoda; class Insecta; order Lepidoptera; family Hesperiidae; genus Jemadia; species Jemadia pseudognetus. The sequence goes on from DWTO01005610.1 coordinate 4,198, forward strand.
TTTGCACTGTTCCATTTGTGATTATGATAATTGATTATTGTTATCAATCAATCATTCCATTTGGGATATTGTTTAAAACCGGGTATAGGATTAAAAGCTGATCCAGGTGCAATCAATGTGCATTAAACTTATTTTAAGCCGTTGACTTATTGGGTGAAAATAATGACCATATATTGTGTAAACAAGGGAATTATCTCATAGTTTAACACATTACTCAATAGATAACTAGAATGAGAGAGTGCCATAGTTTGTTTATGTCAAGTGTCTTTATCCTAGTACATACTGAATATGTTAAATTGGAAGGATATTTTTGTACCAGGGTGGTCATTGTGCATCATTCTGTGTGAAGAGACTGTCAAATTGCAGTAATCATATTGTTAATATTTCACAAATTTTTATAATTCTTTAATTTGGAATAGTCGAATAGTAGAACAATAGATACAATAGATCCATCTGATTTTCAATACCATCTCTAATATGTACTTAAAACCGTATGTAACCTTAAAACTTACATAGTTACCTATATTGTTTTTCAACAACCTACAAAATTCCAGGAGTAATTGTAAGATGTAGTTAGAAAATTTCATCTGTGAAATTTGTGACAACTGCATTGTTAATTTTATGTATGACACAAACAAATTAACAGACTGAAATAGGTTTATATCAATCCATTAGCGTGTCATTCCACATCAGCACAACACATTGGTTCATCTATTGCAATCTAATTTATCAACTTTAAAATGGTCACATAGGTGTTCCAAGAGAATGCACTTCACGATGAAAGCAATGACAGATACCCAAATTACGACATGTGACTGAAATGATAATTATGATGTACAGATGTTTCCTTGATTTGGTCTTTAATGGCGTCTTCTTTTCAGCCGTGGTCATTTCTCTCTATGAAGAACCCATCCAACCCCAGCAGGCTGCATCCGTAGTGGAGAAGTTAGGAGACTATTTAGTTAGCTGTGGATATTAGAGGTGAGCTTCGGATGATTGCCACTCGGCGCACTCTGCCGTTACCAGTGTATATAATTAGTCACCAGTTTCTTTACACGAGACAGCTGACTTGGCTATTTGGGTCAAATTAAAAGTGGATGTTTACAATGTTCTCTCTTTTTGTTCCCAGATCGAAGCGCGCCGTGATCTAAGAATACTATAAGATAATATTTTTTCCACAGGGAAATAAGTAAACTGCATTTTGTATATTCTATAAAAGTGATAAGGACCGTTCATTTGTTTTTGATATTTGATAAATTATGGCGTCATCAGTGTCTGATGCGTTTAGTATCTGTGTGCAAAAACAATTACTTTGCGGATTCAGGACTCCTTTTATACGCTCACCGCTTCCATAGAGTGATTGTTAATGCAGACTGGTTTAAATTTGTATTTTGAAATTTGCTTTTATTGACCATATGGTAAAGCGTATTTTGGCTTTACAAGCAGGTCTCAAAGCATGGTGTATAGAGATTTTTTTTAAATTTCTTTTCAAGCACTCTGATAATATGTCTTTTAAATCTCGCGTGTTAACGGTACAGTGTTGTGGAAGCTACGTTTCGCCGTCATTATGAAATTTTGCGCGTAATACAGATGCTTGATAAGAAAAATATAACCACGTAATGAAATTACTGTAACGATATATACAACATAATTATATATGTAATTTACAAATAGACATTTGCGTAAGGGCTTGTTACAAAATGAAAGACACTGTAACCCAATTAAAAATATTACAATTTTAATTGAAAATCTCTAGTCCCACTGGAACCATCGTGTGAGCAATGCCCCGGGCCGCGCAGGCCGCGAGCCGCGCCGGCCGCGAGCCGCGACGCGCCGCACACTATTTTGCTATGCTTCCTTTTAATTACGCAATCATTGTAATCTTGTGTAGTTGAATAATAAACATTTGCATTCTGTTCTATTCTATCTCTTAGCTGCAGATCTAGAAGCGCTCAATTATCCTGTATCCTCAAACAAGGCTTGCAGTAAACGAAGGGTGCATATTGTTTATATTTGATATTACTACTATAGCTTTGTACGTTGTTTCTGATAAGCGATGGGAACTGTGTCTATCTAATAATAAAAATGATTTGTATTATACTCGTATGTTTCATTACTCCGTCACCCGGCCCCCGTACCGCACACACGTTAGGTGTTTAATGAAACAACTGGGTTGCTAATGAACATAATTTATTTTTCTTTGACAAAATCTACATTTATAAGAGTTAAGTACACTCGAATACAAGGATTGGTATAAAATGTTAAAACAGTAGCTATATAGCCTATAAAGTGAATTTGGTTCTTTAGAAGTTACAACACACGAATCATTTTACATGATAATAATATCTAATGCTACAGGAAGTTAGTGTTGGCAATTGAATTATTTCAATAAAACAGCTCCGACAACTATTGCGAAAAAGTAACATTTCAATTAAAATTAGTTTTCATACTCATTGCTTACATTACTTCCTCAATGTGTAACAAAAGAAGTACAATGTACATTGCGTTCTATGTGGTTAACTACATACATTTCTACACCTATTTTAATAATACCTTTAAAGAAATTATAGTTTAGGCGAAAAAATTCATTGCACGCCCTTTAATAAATTACGCATTGTCATTTTAAACTATTGGTTAAACAAATTAACAATATCGCCATACATTTGCAGTTAATTTAATTGTAACACGCGACTAAACAAACTTATTTATTCAAACCTCGACTTCAAAGCCACAATTCACGCAGGTGTAATAATAATAAGTTATTTACCTCAAAACTGTTTGCACCTTAAACCCATAAGTCTTAACACTTAAATTGACCTAAACTAACGGAGTGATTCGATTTTATTACCGAATGATGCGTTTTGACGTTTGTTCATTAGTTCATGCAAGCAATATATGAATTTACTGCATGTTCTGGACCGCGGAAGAGATTTCATAGTAAAACGTAGACCTATGTGGTCACGGGTGTTCCAATGAATAATGGCGCGATTTCTTCCACAGGCTTCTGAAGAATCCTTTACGTTGTTTCTGTCCCGGTACCTCTTCACCTGTTAACAAGCAAAACGACTGTTAAATATTAATTTAGTCAACTTGTAATAAACCAGTTAACACAATGTATGCATATTGCAAATATTCCCTTCGATTAGTATAATGCTGATTAAAAACTGCAATGTACAAGTTTAATTAAAAGGAGCATCAAGTTACGACGCAGAACGAGGATCGGTGGAACGGTGGTAATTTAATATCAAAACAATGTCGAAAATAATAATTCATTAATTACGAGTTCTTAAGAGGCGGAAATATTGTTGTTGGGTGGAAAATGTTTAATTTTGTGTGTATATTCAAATTTGGAAAATGTACGGGTCGAGGACCTTTAGTGGGTATGGAAACGCGAATGTCAAGTGTACGGGACGGTGTCTGTCGCATTCGGCGATCGATACTGCGCCGGGCGCCGCGGCCCCCGGCGCGGCCCCCGCCGCGGCCCGGACGCTGCCACCCCGCCGGCGCCGCGCTGCACCGTATTGGTTGAGTTTCCCACGAACTCCCTTACTTCCCTGCTATTAGCGACTAGTCTATTCCATTATCCATATTATCGTTTAATTTTTCGTTTTATATCGTATTTTGTTTTTCAAGGCAACTTCAAAATGTAACTGCAGGGCTTGTTTATATAAAACTATTTCGAATTTTCAACGCCTACTTGAAGTAATTACGGCATATATCAATATATTTGTTTGTATTTATCCATTCTGGCATATGAGCGATGAATCATTGTAACTGCTGTCACATTAGGACAGATAGTTAATAATCTGTGGTTCGAAGGTCAAATTGTTATTAATAATATACATAACATCAACATGACAATCTCAGACAAAACATTTCAATACAGTAAACGTAAACAATCGAACCGCTTGTCCGATACTATATTTATTTAGGAAGAATTGTAATTAAGTTTGCATGTCAACTACCAATATGAATATTGTATACTAATTCTACTGAACCTAAACAAGAAAATGAGTTCCCTTGATAAGTAGTTCGCGCAATAGTGTCATCTCGTTCGCTCGCCTTTGAATACCTCTACAACCTTCAAACCGGACCATAAGTAAACACTGCTACTTAACTGCAGAAATGCGAAGGTGCGCTACTAGAAGACAATGCTTGAGAAAGTTACACACTCAACGTTACTAAAATTACTCCTGTAGTTGATTTTCATATTTCAATTATGTATATATTTATTGCTTAATACATTTTGTAGACATAACGGATAAAGCAGACCGGAGACAAACCTCAATAAATTAGGCATATATGGCTAACAGTACAATATTAAATTGAGACTAAATCTCAAACTTCATTTAAGCAATGTCGAGACGTTTATATGCTACTAGAATTTGTGTACGTATATAATTTTGAGCTTGGCGGCAATTTACCGTTAAGTTGACTCAACGTGAATGTTAGACGAAATCTTAAATATACATTGTCTGTTTTTGCAGGCTACGCGAAGCTCGGCCAAACCTAATTAGCTTGATTTTTTACTTCGCCGCTCTGGATAAAGCCGTGTATTCATTAAAAACTCATGAGACCGTGAATCGTTTATTTAAGAATTCAATAATCAGACTTATTTTTCGTTACGTTTTACCCAATTAAAATTGACCGAGATTTGAATGTTTTAGAAAATTTTACAAATATGAATGTATGCATTGTTTTAGAAAATTATTTATAAATTTGCTAAAAGTTTAAAATTTCAGCGGTGAAGTAAGAGATCGCTGTTTGTAGGGCAGCCGAGAATAGAACTGTGGGTAAGCAGATATTTTCCAGCGCGCGTCCCAAATGCCACGAGCGTTGCTCACAAATAGCCGACCTACCTACTAATGATGGTCCCGACATAATATGATTCTGGTTAACGAAACCATTTAAATTATAACCTGCATTATTATAACAAATACTATTTATTAATAACGTAATTATTAATATGTTAAAGTATTATCTAAATTACAAAATAAACGCAGGACAAAACCAACAGTATTGTCACAAATGTGATTATACCGGTTGCCTGCAATGTTAACTTTGTATCAGCATCTTCATATTCCAATCGCGAAGACGCTAGACTATTTATAGCCAGTGCAGTGGAGGCCCGACAGTTTCAAGTTCATTGGCTAGACTCCCCGCAAAGATTATAGACACTCCATATGCTCAAATCCCAAGCTGATCGCGATGGTGCGACTCCGGTAGTTTTATCATCAAACTATTTTTAAAGTTCTTTGTAGAATCCAATCAAATCATTATATTTGCAATTGTAACAAACTAGATTTGAATGTAAACATATATTTTGCTATTACTACGATACTGCCTATAAGTATTTCAAATCAGCAAAAATACATATGTTTCTAGACACAGTTATGTAGCTTAGTCGGGTGTGACCGGATTTATGATACGAAGCAAAATTGGAAGACGACAGAAATCTTATAATTTAACGCCAGCATTCGTAAGTATGTTATAAATCTAGTTGATTACTTGCTCTTTCATATTAAATGCTGTAGTCAGATGTTTTCCACATGTACGTAGTATGTGGTCGATGCTGTGTTAAAGTTATTTTATTAACTGTGCTGCGGTGTTAAGAATCAATATAAAGGCGTTAAAATGAATCATGGTTCAAAATTAGGTACTTGGTCCCTGTTCTTTTTCGTTAATATGACGCACACACCATGAGTCACGTCAGTCTATCGGAAGGGCTCGAGGGCTCGACGGCGGCGAAGCGGTTGGCAGTTGGCTCAATGGTAGTATCGTTTGAAATCTAAACGGGTCACGGAGATCGCATAGGGAAGTGCGAAGGGCTGGTGGTAGGGTCGGGGCGCGTGGTGGGGCGCGTGGTGAGGCGCGGGGGGTGAGGGGTTCAGGGTTCGTCGACTCGCCGGTGAAGGGCAGCGAGGTCGGTGCGTTCGCTTTCGTAGCGGCGGCGTGCGGAGCGGCCGCGGCGGGCCCGTATCGATCGCAGCCTCCCGCCGCTCTCCCGCACCCGCATCTCCACCACGTCCTCCCGTATACGTGTACACTAGAATACTTTATGAAGCTGAGCGCCAAATCTTTCACCAATCGGATTTACGGCTTTTTTCATACGATCAATTGTAAATATGTAGTACCTACCTATACTCGTAACATTACATATTCGTATTTACAAAGACTAAATAAAAAAAATAGAAAAAATCGCAGAAATAAATCACGTAGGTCGCGCAGTATCATTTGCATGGCTAACTCATAACGGAAAGCCTTTTATTATACCTTTTCACACTATTCGAATAGCAAATAAGATATTTTATGCGTATAACTTTGAATATAAATTGTATTGAAATGTATGTTAAGTTTCCGAAGAATGTCCAATGGATGGAATCACGTGCTTAATATTCTTTAT
>DWTO01005611.1:0-10600 GCA_018244755.1 Jemadia pseudognetus
TATTCCATAATGGGACGTAAACGTAACTGGTGAAACGTGGGAGTGTTCTGCATTCCTCTGCCTACCTCTTCGGGGATGACAGGCGTGAAGTTACGTAGCATGAACTGCAAAAAAATTGATATAAAAATTTATTTGTTTAATATTGCTTTTTGACAATAAAAAACTGCTATAGAATAAAAAACTAATACGTATATGTTTAAAATATCAGTGAAAATCGGTTTTCGTGTTTTATTTGAACTATGTAGATATGACTGCCTCGTTGGTCGTGTTGGTTGCAAGCGCGACCACCGATCGGGGGGTTCTGAATGTATTTTTAAACATACCTACATCATGTTAATGGAATACTAATGATATTTTCTACACCCACATCGATAAACGCAGTTTATGATAATACTATTCATCAAGGAATTTTGAGAAGTGCAAGTATATTTTAATGAATAACGAACAGTCACTTATAAGTCGTAAGAATTTGACGTTCATAAAATCCATCAGCATTCTTAAGACGCAGTCTGTTCGTGTTTTAATACCTTTATTTCTAGTCTGCGAGTGGCAAATCAACTTTTCGCAGTCGTTCAAAGTTATTAGAGATGGGTTCTTCGTTAATCGACGCTTCAGATTTTCTTGTGTTACATATATTTAAAACAGTTTGAATAATTACGCCTGAAATTGTTCAACATTTGAACAACAATAAATTCGGTTGCGAAGGTATAACGTAAGGATTCGGTATGTTTTTGCCCCATTCAAAATGTCATGTTAATATTGAACGTAGCTCATCTGCCTTCTATCTGTCTTGGCTAAAGCCAATCAATCATTTCGGAGAGGAAATAAGAAATTTATTTCCGATCTTTAAAAATAACGCAATAGCGGAGCTTAGGGAGTTGGATATATACATTTTATTACTGTATAATGTTACTTTTAAAATGATCTTTGTAACAGTTTAAATGGGAGACAGATCTAACGTATAATACCGACACGACAAGAGTTCTAATAAAATACTATCGACTCGTACAGGACAGTTTTATAATCACTATAAATCTAAGTTACAGTTAGATTTTCAGTTTATTTACAAATTACAATTTCAGTTTTGATGATATCGTTGAAATTGAATTAACAGGATTAATTCAATTTTATATCAAGTCGTCTATAAAACATTACGTTCACACGTAACATTTTCGAGTGAACTTATTCTATCCATTGAAAGCCTACGCGTCTCTTTAAATCCCAAATCTGAAATTAATTTTTCGCCTAATCTTCGAGCTTCAGTGTAATCAGGTTATTAATTTTGAATATTTAATATTGCTTTGAGCAGTGGCCTTAATGTTATTCTAGAAGATAAAATTAGGCGAAATTATAACAATGTATGTACATACGAGTATTTACAGTAATGTATGTACAAGCGGTTATAGCCTAGCGGTTTGAAATTCGATCTTTCACTCCTGGAGCCCGGGTTCAAGTCCTGACGCGTACTTCTTCACAAAAAGTTGCATTTATAAAACATAAATTAATTGCCATAACGGTGAAGGAAAACATAGTGAGGAAACTTACATATCCTAGAGTTCTCAAGTAAAAATTTTTTCTCGAAGCCGTGTGAAGTATGGCCACTCGCACTTGTCTAGTATGGCAAAGCTTAACCCTTGTCATTCTGGGATGAGATCCGTGTTCCAACATTAAAGTAGAAGTAATTAAAAGAGTCGAAAACGAAAGCGTAGATACATGTTGGTAACTTTTACTGCAATATTAAATTAATGTTCATTCATCGTTTCCTTAGTGGTTACCGCAGCCCAAGATGTATGTTCAAAGCGAACTGAGATCAAATACTTAATGTGTTGTTAATTCGAATACTTCCGCTGCGAACTTTCAGGGGCCATCTCGTGTTTCTAACGGAAATTTGTGTACGCTCCTTTCAAACAAAAACAGTCCCGCTGGCATTGTTCCCATGGAGAACCCTTCAGTTGTAACTCAAAGGGATCAACTGGACGCGCATTTCAACTCAAACTTGAAAGACCGTAAAGTGTTGTGGCAGCTTATATAAAGAATTGTAAAGGAATTTAAAGAAATAGAAACTAAAGGAAGTACAGAACGTTTAATATCATTAGAGCCGCTTCAAAATAATAAACAGTATTTTAATTCTGAAAAATTATCTATTCATAGACCTTGGTAGATTTTTTTGTCCATATCCGTAACACTTTTCAACAAGGGAAGGGGGAAGAAATCATATATATCATTATTGTCTTTTTTGTATTTCCGATCAAATCAATATCTATAAATATAGTTATGTTAAGATTTGTGCCCGGCGTATGGCGATAGACTTGCCGTCTATTCCATGTTGAGACGTATAGCGTAAGTGGGGAGTCGAATCGTTTGAGTCTATTACAGTCTTCTACCTATCTCGTAGGGTAAATACAGGCGTGATTTTATATTATTTTATCTTATCAATATCTAACACAGTAGTTTTGGCAAGTGGCAGGCCCATGCTACCCGCGAGTCCTATTTAAAGAGAGTTACGACTTAAAGAGCTTACTCATCAGAATTCGCTAATGTGTTTTCCTTTCCATTCCGTTAATGCTACATTCCATGGGAATGCAATTTACACCGAATTTTGTGGTTTGTTTGTGAATTTGTTTTTAATTTCGCCGTCGTTTATTTGTAATGTGTTTCACACTTTTAATACGTTTCATACTATTTAACTTTTTTGGACAATTCTTGTTTGTTGTTGGCCTGGCTGGCTTTTAATGCCTCACCGAAGTAGAGTAGTTAGCTAGAAGAGCACAGCGAGTTTTACTTCTGTGTGGTTTCCGTTGTGATTTCGTTTGGAAAACATCAGTTTAAAGTTGTTTTTTGTTTCCAAAAAGCATATAATGTTTTAGGCAATCAATTTCATTGATTCTTTGTGAGTTTGCATATTAACTGTTACATAATGTTACATTTCAAGTATACCCAGGTTCTCAAAGTGTTTTGTCGTGCCCACCGCCCGCACTGAACAGCGTTGGTAAACTACAAAGATATGTATTTACTACTACTAAATCGAAAGTCTACAATCAGTGATTTACAAAATCCTCGCCCCGTATGGCAAGTATCATGATTTATAATATCCTACATAAGCTCATAAGTTACATAATACTCTATCTCCTCAAGTATTTGGCCCGCAGTATGTCACACTAAGCGTCGGCCGCAGATATTTCTTTGATATTTTCCAGGTCCAGTCCTTATCTACTGTTCAAGACTTATAATCTACAGCGCAACCGTCCATCTGGCTGTAACAGTGGAAATAACTTATTTATCTTATTGCGAGTAAGTCGGGCAGCAGTTTCCTGATGGCTGATATACTGCTTATAAATGTGTATGAAATTATAAAAGTAGTTTCTACAACAGTTTACTTTTCCAAAATGAATTAGCTAAGTTGCGCCATAAATTGTCTAAATATAAGTTGCTCAGCTTACGCTATCTATTGTCCGAAAATCAATTTTCCAACTTATATCTCGTGCAAAGTTCTTTTAATAGTTGTGTATATTCATATAATATACAAGCAGGGCTCTGCAATCCTCTCATGCCTATGCCTAGCAGTGGACTTAAACATGTTAATTATGATAACACATACATATAATATTATCACACTAAAGTAAACAGAGAAGTAAGACTATCGTCAACTTTGTGAAGTTAACAATTCAATTCTTAGGTGGACAAAACTGCATATATAGGTAGTTAAGAGTGGAAGTTAAACTTTGATTAAGTACACATGCACTGAAGTTAGTCCGCATGGATGCAGTGCATTCATCAACTTGCCAGCTCGTGTATCTGGGAACATACGAGTAACTGTTTAAATAAATGACATGAATTAGATGAATGGTACTATCTCTGACACTATCTGAGTCAGATAGTGTACTTTAACAATGTTATGAGATTCTATTTCATTTTCAGTTTTGATAGACAAATTATAACACAATCTGAAATCTTATGAAGGTTTATTAGATAGCCACTGTTCGGTACCAAACGGGAACAACTTGCAACGCGCTTGGCACAGTTCTTTCACCTCACCTACTTATTATTAAAGTCGTCTTACGTGAAAAGCTGGAACATATGAAATTTTGTATAATAATATGCTATAAGAATCTTGTATAATTTTGTATAATAACATGATATAAAAATCAATTTTAATAGCTATGAATGTGCCCGGTCCATGGCAATAGGCTCACCATCTATTCCACAGGCGCACGTAAAACTAACGGATGAATCGTGGGAGTGTAATTCCTTTGCCTACCTCTTTGGGGATTACAAGCGTGATGTTACGTAGAAGCTTGTATTCTTTAGTAAACCTATAAAAGGTGTGAATATCAAGGATATACTTGATTTAAGTTTATGTGCTAATTTCATTTAAAACGAAATGTTCACTTTAATTACAAAATAGACTAAAACATCTAACATTTTGGATTCGTATTTCCTTTAGAAACAAAAGTTTTAAGCTTCCTCATTCCATTTTACGACTCACTACTGATTTCTGTTATTCAAGGTTCTTTTCTAATCCCAAGAGGAGTATTTCGCTTTCTTTCAATACACTTCAAGTTGAGTTTTTACTTAAAGTTCGATACAAAGTTTCTTTCAGTGCTGTTTTACGTAAAGATTGGCAGGTTAATTTATCTTTCCCTAACATAAATGCAATAAAGCGCTTATTTTTGGAAATATTTTATGTTCTAGCCCTGATATCACATACATAGTAACGTCATTCTCATCATTATCTGGTGTAGTTTTTTGTATGTACAATACATACAAAAAGCGGTAATATATACTTAAAGTGGTAATAAATACTTAAAGCGGTTTATACTCATTATCCCCACTCTGTGTATGTGAGTCATATGAATATCAGTATCCTAAAAACGTAATATCACGTCTGTCATCCTCGAAGTGTAGTGAACTCCTGCGTTTCAAAAGTCACAGGTATAGCGGGCTCGTATCCAGACTCCGAGCCAAAACTAGTAATTTTAAGTGAAAGTATTAAGTCAGAAAAAGACCAATAGTACCCTACCCGGGATTTGAACCCGAGACCTCTCGATCGGCAGTGCCGCTTGCTTGCACTCGACCAACGAGGCACCCGACCAGTCAAGCGAACAAGATCTAATTACGCATAAATATCTATCTCTTGACGTAGACAAGCTCCTGCTGTTGTTATTGAGGACTTTTCATTACAATCTGCGACAATTAATATACGAATATCGTGGTTCAAGTCTTTATAGTAAATGGCATAAATATGTAGCTCTTAGGTACAGTTACAGCTTACGCCACTATTCAGCTGCAGCCACATTAGCAGTAGCGCCTGCAAACATTGCAGTGCTCATAATGTCGTTCACAATTGCGTTTCCTGTGAACGGCTGTTACGAAGCTGTATCAAGGGATCAGCTATTCATTACCAGAGCCTTATGACATGAAGCTAGGAAAGGTTGTAACAGAAGTACTCTTACGCAATCTGCAGTGCGTAGATAATTCCTCGGTACTTGTACTTGGAGCCATAGATGAAGGAGTGAGTGTTTAACATCAGGTAAGCTCGGAAATTTGTTTACTAAGTTATGTTTTACATTGTTCAAAATTGCTCGCACAATTCTAACTGCGAGTTCAATTAAAGTTCCAAGGTCCGCTATTGGTCTGTTCAATTTATATTTGGATTTGAACTAGACAATATAATTTGCCTCTAAACAATGTATCTAACTTTGGATTACGTAGCTTCAACTTTGGGTATAGTTCGGACGTAGAATGACGTGTGCTCGACCGACCTAAAGTTATTGCTTATTTCACACTTTACCCAAAATGTTCCCAATTCAACTTAGTTTGCCTGAGCACTTAAACTGAGTACATTTACTATGTTGTATGGCAGCTCGAAGTCGAACGCTATTGTTATGCTAATACGTATCGCAGGAACATTTTACAATACAACGCTTTCAGAATTCTAGTAACGTAACGTTTTGAGGTCGCCAGCTCGCGCTTGCGCAGCGTGGGAGACCGTGGGGAACCGTCTCCAACAGTGGAATGACGAAATGGGTGCAGACGATGAAGATGATGACGGTAATAGTGGTCTGCATGACCGGCATTATGTCATCCGTCCGTCAATCAACTTTTAAGAATCCAACGTTTGCTATCGACGTCCGGAAATCGTTGCCACACTGATTCTGCACTTTCTGAGTGCCGAACATTCTATATAATACTAAACCCAACACATACAAAGACCCAAGACAGATAATATAATTTAGGTGCGAGTTGGAAGCCTAGCCGCCATCTCTCCGCAAATCAAACAGGTACAGTGTCGGTGGTGCAACAAGGGTCGTATGCAATTCAATCTAACCGCGTTTGCACTGTGTAATTTAATTCGGTAGCTTCGAAGCCCATTCTAGTTATCTGGGCACGAAACCACATGTGAGTGAAACATCTTTACTAATTAACACAAACACTTAGATAACATGTTTCTTAATCACGTTCTCATTTTGACTACATACATCGGTAGTCATATTATTTTGCTTAGGAATGTTAAAAAATAATACTAAAGTCTGTTTTTATTATCAGATGACGTAGGGAAAATATTAAAAAAAAATAGGATAAGATTTCGAAACCCATCAAATAGAACACGTTGTAACTATTATCTGCTTAAATATTATTTTTGTAAACAATAAAGAACACTAAAATGTAATGTAAAGTTAAAATGTAATGTAATGTAAGGTTCGGTTGGAACGCATTAGTAGGTACCGGAGTTAAACGAACTCTCGGAGAATATACCTTCACAATTTTCGCAGAAAAAGCATGCTGTATTTTTAGGTGAATTTTAATACAATTTCCGAAACAAACATAAGCGAATGTTATTGTTCTACTGATATTTTAATATTCACATACATATGCGTATATAAATGATAATGTTTCGTTGGAATTATCCCGATAGCTAATGTTTATTTTAACATTCTGACATTGGTTTCAGTTGCAGGTTGCAGGCAATATCCAAACAGTTCTGAATGTTTAATCTAAATGTGTCTAATTTAATCCAGCTATTTGTATTAACTGCAGTCGCATTTATTTTACTGGCGCTGTGTGACACTCATTTTATTGCTCGCCTAGAATTCTAACCGCTATACAACTATATTTTTTTATCTATATCCAAAACCGCCTCATGTCCACGGAATATTCTTCTTATTTTATTTTGACATTAAATATAATATACTTAATACTTAAGTTAATGAAATATTTAAAAACTAAGTTGAAATATTTTATGTTTCTATTTTAATATGTGATACAATTTTGAAAAAATTTTACTTTTCGTGTCGGTAGAAAATGTACAGCAAAGGTGCTTCTAACTGTACGTACTCTATTTATTTTTTCTTTATTCAGGATCGCCACCGGTAACTGAAAACATGTGTCTATTTCTTAACATTCAAATTCAATAAATGCCTTCCCTGTAATGGAATATATGATTTTATGTACATATTGTACATATATACATAGTTACATAATAATGTAGACGATTTATTACAAAAGTTCCATGTACTCCAGTATATCTAACAAAGTGCAACGCAATCTTGTTTAAAGTATATATACATACCGAGCTCTATACAGCTGTGTGCAATTGAAATTAAACCGACTTTGCACTGGACGATCTAATTCCCGAACTTCGTAGCGGGATGAATTTGTTTCGGGACAGCATTTGTTTTGGAAACCAAGTTTACACGTAAACACTACTGTTATCTCACTAGGGATATATTACCCTCACGGACAGATGCACGGTTTTCAACAACATACTAATTTCCAATGATGTCGTTAACGCGGTGGTCTCTACTTAAATGTGTGTTTCCTTATCACGCTGAGTTTGATGATCTTTAGGATAAATATAATATCAGTGCGAATAATCGTATTATATACCTAAAAGTAAAAGGTCATTTGTCATTATTATTTTTTATTGAACAGTAACAAAAGGTAATATATTAAATATTGCATTCATTAATTTTAGTTTACTATAAACTTACTTTTTACTAATTAACACAAAACCCTTAATCGATTTCACACTCAACAACTTTACTGCTTCTACTTCTCTACTTCTTATATTTATTCACGATCATGTGATTCAGTTAAAAACCATTCCCGTTATCCGTTGGTAAAGAAATTATGAAGAAATATCGTCTCAAATTGAACTAAAAAGGCTTGAGCTTTTAATGGCTCAATCTGTCACAAGTGTAACATTGTCGGAGGGTAAGAGAAGGAGAGGATAAAGTGAAAAGCCGTGATTTATTATCCGTTGCACAAAGAGATAAGGACGATCACACTTGCCACTGTAACCGCCCCGGCAATTAAGATGTCCGTCGAGATCTTCGCGACTTTAAACTGAAGAAAACACATGTAGAGTCGCTTTTATGTGTGGAAATAAGGTGTGGAATTGATAAAGTTTTCAATGTGACGTAGTGCTCTAGATTCACCAGTCGATATATCTGTTTAAGCTGCTATAACTTCAGTGCGTATTTCTTTGTTCCTATTTGGAGAGAATTTATTTGAGTCTACTATTATAGTAAATCAAATTAGTGTGAGGTTGTGAGTGTGGAAAAAATGTAATAAGAAACCTGATGATATTTTGCCGTGGCGACCTACAACACAGACTCACCTCGAGAGATTTGTCGCGTTTAGAGATTGTACACCCTTAACAAAGAAGAAAACATCAGAGACAATTCCCTGAGATGTTCATTCGCTGATTGGGTGCGTTTATAGACAAGTTCCGTTTAGAGCGAGAAAAATAAAAAAAGTGAATTTTTTTAACTGATTTCCATTTCCAGAACAAATAAATAAACTTTTCATACAGTACATTACATAGCACGGAATAGTAAAATTCAATACTCATGACGTGACGTCTAGAAAGCCCAGTGGACATAATTCTATTTCCACTTGAGCCGCATGGTTGAATATCCTCCAGACATTTTACAATTTAAGGAAAGATTCGATTTTTACAGTGGTATATTATACTATAGCAGTCCCTTACAATATAAAAAAAAATGACACTTATTAACGATCGCTTAAGACTAGGCGATTTGTATGATACTTTGTAGCAATTGTGACATTTTCTCCGATGGAATAAAAGGAACTACAGCTGAATATCAGTCAGATTACAATATATGTTTTTAATAGTAACAAAGTATATTACACGTAACACTATAATCGCACCCGCTCCTTGTTACGCTAAAACTCAGTTCGATTTAAGAGACCGGCGGTGACAACGCGTTTCTTGAAAGATTTGTATCTGAAATTGTTTCCAATATAAAACGAAACAGTTCATGACCTTCAGGATTTCTTGAACCTTGTTCGGGAATTACAGTAAGTGTCTGTGTCATTTTAAATATTGTTTTTGAAAGCGTTGCCGCAGACACTTCTACGGCTAGCAGTGCTTGAGTTGTATAGTGTAAGAATAGTAGTGACAGAAAATGTTGATGTGTAATCAGATCCTCATTCGGCAACTTAATCATAAAGATTCAAATAGGAGCATAATAGAATTAATATGATGTAGAATGGACTAATATCAACAGGTGTAAGCGCTTATTATATTTCTATATGGCCTGATTCTGCGGATGAAGTTTGTGCTTGGCGAGTTGCATGTTTCAATGCGTCGTTACTCCAACAGAACATCCACCTGGTTAAGAATTATTATGAAACTTAGCAACGATTATAATTACGGAATTGGACATAAATCTCTCCCAATAGGTGGAACATCATTTGTTTCTAGGTTTTATGAATCTAGCAGTTCCCCGCTGATCTCTTCTGGACAAAAGAATACCTGCTCGAATAGCGACTTGGGCTCCTTTTTCCGAGACGTTACCGTTATTTTGCATTCTTTCTTTCTTTCTTATTAGTAGTCGGTCCTTCGAATGATGTGTCATGCCCATTTCATTCCAATTCACTGATTTCGCGAAATAAGTTAATGACTTCCATATAATATCCAATAAGTCCATTTGTGAATTTTATTGTACCAGATGCTGTCATGCAGAGGCATGACAGCATCTGGTACAATAAAATTTATTCCATGTATTCCTCTGAATACAGCGTATTTCTTTTCAAATCTTCTTCCATAGCACGTTGAGCAATTTGATTTTCTAGGTACGGACAGCAATAGGGAACACTTTCCTGTGGCACGTTAATATTTATTCGATGGAACTGAATAAAATTTGATAATAATAGGAAAACGGTATATTTTCTGAAACAGCGGACATAGGAATGTGATAAACTGTGTTGTTTGCGACGACATATGATGCCACCTTATGTAAGCGGTCAAATGACGTTAGCTGCCAGCGCTTGTAAGGCTTCTGATTCTCGAATAACAATTTACTGATAAACAGTAACAATTCTATATAAAAATTTCATGGATGACCTCATCTGGAGAGCAAATTTATTTACCATTATTATAATTATAATGATTATGATTTCATGATTCAAGCGATTCAAACGGTTCAAACGTCAAAGAAAGTGGCGAGCTCTCGTGGCGGAGGCCAAGATCCACTTCGGATCATTGCACCAACGGAGTAAGTAAACGTTGCTATAATTTGAGCCAAAATAAATCATGGTCAACTTTTAATTAGGTGGTGGCTGATCTTTCATG
>DWTO01005612.1:0-10600 GCA_018244755.1 Jemadia pseudognetus
TTCAGCAGTTATGTTTGCATCCCAGTGCGGAATAGATGGTGAGTCTATTGCCATACCTCGGACACATATCTAGAGTCAAAGCTACTATAAGAATATTTAATTTAGAAAAATCCAATAGTGCCCGACCCGGGATTCGAACCCAGTATCCCCCGATCGGTATTTACGCTTGCAACCAACACGACCAACAAGGCAGTTAATTAATTACAATAATTCAATAGTTTTAATCAAAAATAGTTGGTCGGATTAAACAATAAATTAGATATACAAGTTCAAACGTAGATTCTATATATAAGGTATTTCAGATCTTCATTCAGATTTATATATCTGTTCCGAGCCAGTCTAGCCTTATAGCAAAGCAAAATTACAAACAATATAACAGATATATTGTATATAATTTAAAACAAATTTAGAGTTGAATAATTTAAGGAACAATATGGTTCCCACAGCTGCTGTGCTCTCTTTACTTATGGTTTGAAGTTGAAGAATTCAATTCAAGCAGACTTCCACACATTCCAATTAACAGTTAACACATGTTAATATATAGATATTTTAAACGAGTGCACTTAAACATCTTATTCAAAACGTACAATCGCAAAACAAATGTACTAAAACAGTTATGTTCTTAAATTGGTCTTGGCTTTTTCGAAAATCTCCTTTCTTATCTTTGGATAATCGGGGTGCAGTTTGAGCACGTGCCGGCAGACGACAATGCACTCGGGATATTTTTTAAGCTTCAAATACGCGTACGCCAACTTGTACCCAACGCCGAGCTCGGTTCTCCCCGAGTGCGTCCAGGCGTTGCCGTAGTTGTGAGCCGCGCTTTTGTAGTTCTGCTCCTTTTCAGCTAAATAACCTGAAATATTTGTAATTCCTGTTTAGTTTTTTATTTTTTGATGTCTAATGTTTAATTCAATATTTTATCATATTTAAAAGTAGAACATTTTATAACAATCAAATTACCATGTTTGCTCAGGATATACGTATGTAGTACTGTCACGATAACGTCACGCCAGGACCCTCACGAGCTAGGCAGAGAGCAACGAGTGTCTATATATCTCAATCCTGATATACAGGTATCAATTATGTATATCTTACTGCATATATTGCTGCATATATTACAGACAAGTTAATGAATCTCACCCATATATTTATAAGCCGTGGCACAGGAGTTGTTGTGATTCAGAATTTTTGTGAGCAATTCCTTGGCAGCGTCCAGGCGACCCGAGTTAATTTGGTTGTCAGCTACCTCTAGCCAGCATCTGCACAAGTGTAACAGTGTGTTTTACAAACTAGTATAATAGCTCTATTTTTCTAGTAAACTTACTGTGAGTATTTATATGATAATATAAATGATGAAATGTCCTCCGTAACTAATGCAAGTTTTTTTCTTCAAGTCCTGAGTTTGACTCTGGGGTCGGGTACGGTTACAGTTGGATAATTCCAACTCGAAGGTTCTAGTAGTGGGTCGGAGTCTGGTTCTATGGTGTAACATGAATGAACTGTTGAAACATGGAAGTGTACTACATACATGTGCCTGCCTATTCGCAAGACTACAGGGATTTGAATACATCTTAAATAAGCGAATCAGTATACATTAGAATAAGACTCATAAATACATGCAATACTTACTTTTCCAAACCGTCTGCTTTCTCCGGAGTCCATGGTATAGATGATATGGTCCTCTTCAGTATGTTCTTCGCCCGGGTGGGTTGTTTGGTTATGTTGTAACTAAAACATTGACACAATAATATAAACTTTAACATAATAATTACAAAAATATCACTGAGTAAAAAGCACTGACTGCCCCATTGGTCGTGTTGGTTGCAAGTGTGACTGCCTATCCTGAGGTCCTGTGTTCGATTCTGGTCAGATACTATAAAATTTTTCTAATCTAGATTTTCTAGTATCAATTCTTATGATTAAAGAATATGATATATAGCAGATAAACATAGAAAGATATGAATATAGCAGAAACTTACGCAGTAGCTATCGCCAGGATAAGATAGGGGTCGTCTTGGTGTGTTTCGTCAGTGGCGAGAGGCAACAGATCCTGCAGCACCTTCTCGGCTTCCGACTTCTGTTTGGTGGCGAGTTGCAACAAGGCCTTCAGCGACCTTCGCTCGTTCGGCGCCACCTCTGCTAACAGTTTCTCGGCTGTCCGCAACGCCAACATACGGGTATCCCTAGATGTAAAATAGTATATTGTAAATTAAATATAGCATTTGCAGTAAATCGTAAAATTTGTATTATTTATTTCAGGAATGTCAAAGCATGCGGCCCGTAGGCCGCATGCGTCCCGAGGTAAAGATTTTTGTGGCCCAGTAATATAACCGACGCAAAATAAAATAGAAATTTTAATTAGAAACGAAAGCAGGATATAAAATTATAATATACATGTCGCCGCAATTATATTTACTAATCTGATTTATTTGCTGTTGTAATGCGGATCCCTAATAATTCCCCGCAAACCAACAGCAGGCGTGAAATGACTGCCATGTTTTTAATTACTTATCAGTGCAAGCAAATATTTCCTGCTATGAAAAGAAATAAATCTCCTGTCCGAAACTGTATTAATAATGCTTACGTTGGGTCAGTTTTAAAAGTAGTCTCAGCCAATAAAATTTCACCCGAAATAGGAAAGATAGTATTAGAGAAGAGTCAAGTCAAGTATCAGGACGTAAGCAATTTAACTTTATACATGTTTATTACAATATATTAGTCAAAATATAAATATTTGTTTCTATGAACAATGATTTTTTTACGGCCCACCTAAAGTTAAGCATTGTTTATTTGGCTCAAGTTAGCTTTTGAGTTCGAAACACCTGATATCAATCATTTCAATTATATAAAAGCAAATACAATAATTTTCGCTTTAAATCGCTTTCGCTTTAAAACATCTCAGACATTGATTAGAATATTTCTTGCTTTGTAGTGAAGAAACCGTCACTCCACCTTTTGGTAGCGTCTCTTGGAACGACTCCTCTAGAAGTCACATTAGACATGTAATAAGCACTCGTGTATCAGAATAGTAACCGTTACGCCGTACAAAGCGACTCACGAGTCGTCGGCGGGCGCGAGCGCGTCGGCGGCGGGCGGCGCGGCGGGCGCGGCGGGCGCGGGGTGCGCGGGGTGCGCCAGGCACAGCAGCACCATGCGCGCGCAGGCGGCGGGCGCGAGCGCCGAGCGCCGCGCGCGGTTCAGCTGCCGGAGCGCGGCGTTAGCGGCGCCCGTGTGCGCCGAGTGGAGCCCCAGGCAGTACTGGTAGCCTGCCGAACACGCGTCTTATACAGCAGGGAGACAGTGACTAATGTCCTCTAAGCTCTGTCGGTCCTTGAGAAAATATTTTTTCTGCACGTTCTAAATAGTGAATAGGCAATATTACGCTATACTGATAACCTAGCAAAAATATATATTCTTCGAACAGTTGAATAATGAATAATTAGTATAAAGCAATACTATTTGTAACCTAACAAAGATTTTTTTTTCTGCTTCTGATGAATGGTGAATAGTATGTAAATGATACGAATACTAGTGAATAGTAAATGGTACATTAAGCCGTACTTACTACAATTTACTAATCCCGATAAGGCACTTTTTGCTAATAAGGTGCTATGTGCCATTTAAATACTTCTATATAAATAAAAACTAAAAACTGTTTAATGGAAAGGGTTACACTAGCTAAAAGCTGTTACTCATTTTTTAATCTAAATAAATATACCATCTTTCTTTTTATATTGATTAATACAATTTTAGACAGATTAGTAACAATACTTCTTAATACACTTCACACAATATTACTACGTTAGGCAAATTTAAGACCATATCTATATCATAATCGAGTTAAAACATTACACTTAGTACCTGGATCATCCTGGTCTTCTACAGCGGCCTTGGCAGCTTCTAACGCGGGCTCGACGGCGGCGAGATGCCCGCGACGTCGCTGCACCTCCACTAGCTGGGCCAGTGCTTCCCAACTAGTGGGCTTCACTGACAGGATCTGGCTCAAGTGACGCTGAGCGGCTTCGAAATCCACCTAAAAAAGATATTTTTGTTTATGGCAATGTTATACATTACAAATAAAGAAACCACACGGCATCCATGATATTGAGCTCTAAAAATTGAAAATAAAATAAATATATTATTCAAGAAAAAATATTCCTTAAGTGACGATTTCCGGTTATAACATACCTTACGGAACGCAAGATCTGCCATCATAACGGCTGCAGACTCATTGTTAGGATCTGCATTCAAAAGAATGGTGCAGGTCTGTTCACATTTTTCTGGATTGTTCATCTGAAAAAATGTGACAATTTCAATGAATAAAAATACATAAGAACTGTATTATTTAGAACAGGTGTTATGGTTATCACCAATTCCTGAGCAAATTATTGTGTAATATTGCTGGTATTAAATACCGACTGTGAACAAACTGCATAGCAGTTTCAATGCAGTTATGTCAACCACACACAAACTGCAATCTAAGAGTAAATTTGCAGCTGTTGTGAAGTTCTAATGCAGTCGAAAGTGTGTAGAAATTTAAAGTCATACATATAATTCAAGAGAAAATAAAACCACACCCACCTGAGCGAATAACTTAGCAAGCGCCAACAATACTTGAGGATCCCGTGGCGAATGAATCAGTGCCTCGGAATACAAATTTGCTGCAACAGCTGGCTCTTTCAAAGACTTTGCCTTAGCCAACAAACTAATAATCATAGACAGTTGTCGCTTCTCCTCTTGCAAATCTCTTCTAGAATCAATCTCTATCCGTTTCACAATGGCTGTCTGTAAATCCTTAGCTTCCGTTAGAATAAGGTGTGTATTATTAGCGGATGGATTTTTTAACTCTCGGCTCCGTGCTTGAGTCAAGAGAAGTCTTATTCGACGCTTCAATGTTGGTATATCTTTCTCCTTGTTGTAAACTTGGTTAAGATCTGTTGATATTGTTGAATCTACTTTGTCATAGAATTTGAGCTGTAAAGAATTTAAATATTAGATAAGAAATATAAAATAAAAATCATAAAGTGTAAATTTTTGTATCATTTAGGGGTTTTCCTACGATGACCCTAAAGTCATCATGAGCTTAGTCGCAAATGGATCATGCATAATACGTACAAGGGACAAGAATTTTTGTTGTTATCACGCAACTCATCACACAATCATTTTCAAACTGTAAAACTATATGACTGCTACCACATTTACATGACAGATGGTAATTTTTTTAAATCCTTTAGTATAATAGTTATACAGTGCGCTACGTTTGGTAACAATTTCCAATATCACATGCTTTTCAAACCTGAAGTGATGTTTTATCATTATCAAACTTAACTAACTAAATACAGGATTAAGTGATACAACCTTGATAAGAAGTTCCAAGTACTCATATTTCAGTTCATCATCATTTAACACTTTCAATGCATTCTCGTAGTGCTGGGTAGCATTCTCATACTCATGCATCTTTACTAATGCAACACCCAACTTTTTGATTAGAGGTACATCTTTCGGATTTCCCTTTAATGCCATCTCATAGGATTCTGCAGCTTGAACCGGCTCTAATTAATAACACAAAAATAATTCCATTAGATAAATAATATATGAGCATATATTTAAAACATTACTATCTACTAATGTATTGATGACAGAAAAACATTGATGTTAGTTAAAATATGCAACAGATATTATCATTATATTAGTTTGAATAACTTTAGTGACACAGAGCCTTCATACTTTAAAATACAAATAAATAAACTTTTAACAAGTCATCTCGGACCTACCATTAATGGACATATAGGCATCACCCATCATAGTGTGGGCATCTGCCATTGGATGGTTGCTCACTATTTCCTTAAAGCAATTAGTGAACATCACTCTGTCCTTTTTCTCCTTTAAGTAAATATGTGCCATCTTGCTATGCGCTTGGAAGTAGTATGGCTGGCCTGGTTTCACTTCATTCAGTATGTCAATAGTGTTATCAATATCACCCTTTTTTAAGGCTAGATCGGCGCGAGCTATTGTTAAACGGTTTTCCTCAGATGTGTATGAAAATTCTTGTATAGCCTCCTGGAACGAAATAAAAAAAATGTCAAAATCACTAATTTCACCAAAGTATTATGTATACATTACTACTAAAGCTTCATACCTGCATGGTTTTACCAGCTTCGCCAAGCTGTCCCAAAGATGTATGCAACTCAATTATTTGAAGATACAAAGTTGCCTTATCTATTATATTAAGTTCTGGCTCTAGCAAACGGTTCGAGTTTGCAATTCCTTTATTTGTCGTTATTTGTAGAGCCGTGTTGAAACTTACAAGAGCATCCTGGACTTGGTCTGAGTGCTTTAATATCACACCATTAAGGAAATGATATATAGCACTGTCCCTGACTTTAAAGTTATAACTCAGACACATTTCCAAACACTGTGCTGCATTGGAATACTCTTCTTGTTGAATATGTATCTGAGCTAAAAGAACCTGACATCCAGCATGAGTGTTATCCAAGTCACTAATTTGTTGAGCCAATTTTTGAGCCTCACTTCCATAACCAAACAGAAATTTCAATTTGGCCAATTCAAACAAAGCCGTTATCAAGCCTGGACAAGCATTACAAATTGTGGTCAAGATTTTTAAGCAGTTTGTCACAGTCGAATCACTTCCTTCTTGAGAGTACAACAAGTACCCTACTATTACAAATGGTTTCTTTGGCAAATGTTTCTTGTATTCCTTGTAAACCTCCAATAAAAAATCAGGATCCAAATCCCTGATATAGTTCAAACTGTAAGGATTTGCATCAGCAATAGCTATTTGATACTTGTATGCATCATTCAGGAATGGTATTGCACCTGAATGTTTACTATTCAGTTGTGCTGATATAAGATATAATATAGGAAACTTATTAGAGCCCTGCATTTCAAACAGCAGTTCAACTTGTTGCGCTATTTGATCAGTGGGTCCATGCTCAAACATTTGGCAAAGTGTAAGCCCGCAAAGAGCTGTTATAGAATTGCTATCAATTTTACTAGCTGCTTTGAAGAAACTCAGAGAATCCTTATATTTCCCTTGCAACAAACATTGGTATCCAACTTCTGTTAAATACACAACATTGTTAGGATACATGTCTGATGCATATTGGACAAATCTATAAACTTGTGACAAGACAGCACTAGATCTACCACAAACTTTAGAAAAGATTTGTGCAGTGTCATAGAATTGGTAGCCATTTTGTACTTCCTCATTTTCAAGAACCATAAAAAATCCATTCAATTGATCGACAGCTTCAATATAGTCTGAAGTTTTACACAAAGCAATAAAAATCCTGCTTTTCAATGCCTCAATATTGTCCGGGTCTATTGATAGCACCCTTTCTATTGTATCCAGTACTGCATCCCATTTGGCAACAGCAAATTCACTTTTGAGCTTTTCCATCAATGGAACTACTTGGCCTGGGCTGCTTACAATCAGTCTATCTAATGTCAGATTCGACTCTTCAAATTCTCTAGAGAAATATCTAAATTTAGCCAGACCCAGTAATGCCTCAATATTCCTATCACTTTTATTAAGGGCTAATTCTAGACAATCCAATGTTGATTTGTGCATTTCACGTCTGTTCATGTACATATCATTCCAGCCTTTCAAAATAATCGTTTCTATGTTGTTTGAATCTTTCCTTAAGGATTTGTTGATGTATTCAGAAGCTTTTTCATATTTATTGGCAAATGAAAAAAACAAAGCAGCAAAATAAAAGGATGTAGAGCTTGCTTGTTTTCTTTCTTCCTTCAGTTTAGTCTCTAAATTGTACAAATCACCTCTTTCTAGTGTGTTGGTCATTTTATGGAAATAAATGAGAGTTAAAACAACTGCTAACTGAAGGTCTTTATCTGACTGAAGTGGTGTGATGACACTAATTCCTTTCTGGATTTGTCCTTCTAATATATTTGCCAACCCATAATAAAACTTAAACTCATTGGTGTTTGTGAATTGTGTTGATGCATTTTCAGCAATCTTTTTTGCTTTCCCATAATATTTTTCTCTTAAATAGTAATGTATGTTACATCGATCCCACACCAAATCCATGATAACGAGTTCTAATCTAATCAACTTGTATAATGACCTTCAGATCTTTAAACTTATCTATGTTATCTTGGTAGTACTTGGCTAGGAAGTGACATTTGCATGTCACATCTAGTTTATTTTTCAATGCATATGTAAATGCATGCTGTTGAAAGAAGATTAATAATTTTAAAAACATGTTTTTAAACACTTAATAACATTTCTTTCCTATCTCTGAACCAAAATGATTCTGAAGGTAGCATAAATGCAATTTACCTTCTCTTTTGAATAGTCACACATCCAAAGTACATGGTTTATGCAAAATCTTTGTCAATATTGACATTATCGTTTACATGTTAACAAATTCATTTTAATCTAAACTATGTAAATTGACCATATACATGGACCACATTTGTATGATGCACATTAAAGTTAAAGTAAAACCATAGTAAATAATATAAAAAAAATTCAAAATATATATTTTTTAACTAGTCATGGGATTGAAATGAGTATTGAAAGAGATATGAAATGTGCACCACCACAGTTATTTTGTTATGTGTTTTATTTAACTAAGATATTTTTATTTTGATCATACTTACAACAAGCTGTGAAAATCTGAACACCTGTAAAGCTGAAAGTAAACTTCCACTTTGTATGGAAAGTTCGAGAAATATAATTTCTTTGTCCATCATTTTGCAGGGGAAAATTCAACTATTAATAGAAAAAAAAAGAAATACGATTGTTCTACCGAAACTGCCCATTGTTATCGTAATCCGTTTAGTATATTTATAAAGGTTATGAAATCAGATATTGCTCTAACGACAATTTTACACTTAAAGCCAAGTACACAGCTGCTTTTAGATAATAATCTGTTCTTACCCCGCTTTGGTCCGGTCTTTACATGGTAATTACATTATCAAACCTAATCTTCACAAACATATAACTTGACCACCGTTAAGTAAAATGAACTGTAAAAATACTTGCTGATAGTAAATTTTTCCTAAACAACACAAGACCAATTTTAATTGAAAATCTTATACAGAAAACAAGGGAAAAAATATTTCAGGAACCTTCTTCAACTAACCGAAAAATGGTCTGAGCTTACCCCAACAAACCTTACATTAAATTTCTCCTAATAATTTTACCAATAATATACCAGATAAAACACACAAATATACATATACAAATAAACATATGTTTATTCTGAAAATTAGGATACATTTTTTTATAGCTTTGCGCAAAATTACAAAATTCTCATACCTCTGCTAAAATCTTGCCAACACCTTTTCCTTGAAATTCCTTAGGGACTTCCGTGTGAACAAAAGTTATATACTTTCCTTGCTTCTCATAACTTATGATTGCATCTGCGATATATATGAACATTAAATTGTATAAGATACAGTACAGTGAACAAAAAAAGGTTTTAATAGCGTTACACACACCTACCGGTTTTCAAAGACACCACAAACTGTTGCTTAGCAACATTGTTGATGACTTTCAAAGTTTGGGACGAAAAAGCTCTTGCGCGAGTAATCATTCCCGACAAAAATTGTTTATGGAAAAAAGTTAAAATAAGAACTGTAACCGGGAATACTTGTTATAGTAATTTTATTCTTAATCGTAATAAAAATAAACTTGACATTGAAAAATTGACGTTTTATTTGACAATTACATTTTTTCTCGACGTAGGTAAAATCTCTTAATGCCAAATATATAATATGTAGTGAAGTCTTAATTAGTTTTGTGTAGTTCAGGTTTCAGGGAATTAATTCATCATCATCATAATCAGCCTATTTCCGTCCACTGCTGGACATTAATTAATTACCTGTATAATAATTATTGGCGCTTAAACATTGCAGTTTAGTTTTTAAACATTAAAAGAAAAAAAATTGTAAGTAATTTTAACAACATTATCAAATGTATAATTATGTATAATGACATAAATTTTAAAAATACATAGTATCGAATATTATCTAAAACTTGTTTTCTTTTTAGATATTTCATATAGGAAAGCCATACATTATGCATGATGAGCACGCTATCCAACCGATTATAGACAAAGCGATAGAGTAATCCGTTCGTAATGACCTTATAATTTTGGGAAAATGCTCAGATCTCTAACATGACGATTTAATAAACGAAAGTTCACCCTCTATCACACACTATTATTGTTGTCTTTTGTATAAATAGTAGTAAATAAAATAAATAAACCGGTGAATGGGCCACTTAAAAGATTAGTTAGAAATCATTTCCGTAAATAACCAATTGTAGAGTAACGTAATATTCTATAGGTAATATACAAAAAACTATCATACCATGTATTAAAGAAATTTGTCTAAAAGGGCGGTTTGTACTTGAGATGAAAGTAGTTAGTAAAACCTTTCAGACTTTTTATTATTACATGTATAATAAAAATGTGAATAATTTTACTGTTGTAAAGGTTAGGTGGAATGACGATATACGCAAAGTAGCTGGCAGTGGTTGGATGCAAAGAGCTGAAGATCGAGCTCAGTGGCGTGCTATTGGAGAGGCCTATGTCCAGCAGTGGACGGAAAT
>DWTO01005613.1:0-10600 GCA_018244755.1 Jemadia pseudognetus
GCAGCATTGAAGCCGATGCGAGAAGCTGTACTCTGCGATCACCAACCCGCATGCCCAGCGTGGGGATTCTGGGCATAAAGCCTTAGGGGAGGTCTATGTTTATCATCAGTGGACAGTAATAGGCTGATTCTGATGATTTGATACATACTTACATGCATACTTACATACTTACATGATACATACTTAGCTAGCATATTAAACAACATATGGTTTTAAATAAGGGTTGCTTGGCCAACAATAAGAAATCGTTCCGATATAAAAGATATGACGCTGATGCTCAATTGTTAAATTACGATATTCAGCTCCATATTTACGTTAAGACCTGCTTGTAAGCGTAAAATATTCCTGTGTAATTGAAATGTTATTGAACGGACCGTTCTGTTCTGTAGCCGATTAGAAAATAAACAAACAAAGATATTTACGAAACCTTCACATGAAATACAGGCGGGAACTGAACATTCAATATACATAATATCAACACAACGCATTATTAGCTACGATACAAAATCTATAAGGGCAGAAACCAGAAATAAACCACAAACATAAGAAATTACCACAAAAAAATTCCATAAGCTGTTGAGACGGATTTGTTTTAATGCTAATGTTTTGTAAAAAGAGTAACACATCCCTTTAATATCTGTTAGTATAAGTATAAATACAGACACGTTAGTAGTCCAAACGATTGAAATGGTCGTCCGTAGTACGCACTTGTACCAGCAACTATAATACCCTTCAGATCGAATTTGAAGTTATTTTCGACAATAATTTCCTCACGGTAGAAATAAAGAAGGGCCAGTACTGTCCATGAGCAAATCGTACACATACGTATTGTACCATCGACTTCAACAAAGAAAGCGCAGACAAAAAAAGAAGCGTTGGAAGCTTCGTCGCAGCTCGAAGTCCCACATCGAACACACGTCGAGAGAATATAGAGAAGCGTTACATAAATAGCGATGTCGTCACATTGATGCAGGTCATGATATTAATGCTAATATCGACGCTAAACTACATCGGGGCCAGCTAACCGCGGACGTGTCCGCGCCGACTGATCCATTGTGATCGTTGCATACGTTTCAATCCAACAAATATCAAGTAATGTTGATACTTTTAAAAATTTCATTTTTATATAGATCGCCGTATTCTTTGTCTTACGTTCTAGAAATAATGCAACTATGACAAAAAAGTTATTTTTCTTATTCGTTTTTACGTTTGCATTTTCTTGATAACGGCATATTTTTTAATGACAGATACACTAAGCTTTGACTATTAATTTAAAACGTCTTTCTTGCAGAGTTTGAAGACGTAAAATGCAGTTCAGATTTTCTCCCATTCTTTTGCTGACGCAGGTTTCTGTCTTGTAGCGGCTGTGCGCGTTTTATTTTATTTCCTTTGTAATGGAGGTATTTGCCTGTTTCAAGATTCAAATGCGCAGATATTTTTAAGGCTCTTAAGACGAGTGACTTACTATCGTCAGAACTTTTCGGATAGCAAATTAGATAATTCCTTCTAAGAGAAGTTACAAATAACCGGTTCGAGTTTTATTTTTTACTAAATAACATGAGAATTTAAAATATATATATTTAAGAAAAATCTTAAAAATAAGAGGTATACATTATCACAGGGCACTGTATTAGCTCATTGTTGCATAACTCTGACCACG
This sequence comes from Jemadia pseudognetus, assembly GCA_018244755.1. Classification (NCBI taxonomy): domain Eukaryota; kingdom Metazoa; phylum Arthropoda; class Insecta; order Lepidoptera; family Hesperiidae; genus Jemadia; species Jemadia pseudognetus. The sequence continues at coordinate 1,661 of DWTO01005613.1, forward strand.
GGATGTCGTCATTCAACACATTGCCAATGCTTTCATTTATCGTTTGTTCCTGAACAACAGATCGTAAACTAGCAGCCGAACAGTTGTAGAACAGAAGAACTGATGAGAAGTTCAATAAATAAACGATGATGGTTACTAATGTGTACTAACAGGCAGGTGAATGTTGATGAGTCATTTACAAGGTAAATCATGAAATTAAGCATTCGATTAGATAACATAACGCCTGTTATCTCCTAAGAGGTAGGCAGAGGAGTATAGTACATTCCCACTTTTCACCGGTTACGTTTACGTCCCACATAGTCCCACATCATGAAATTGCTGGCCAGTGGATTGCCACATACTAGACATACATACAAACTCCATGCCATTACTAAAAAATCTGAGTTGTAAAAGTCCAATAGTGCCCGAACCGAGATTTTAACCCAGGACCTCTTCATCGGCAGTCACGCTTGCAACCAACACGACCACCGTCATTTTATACGTGACGCACAGAAGATTATACAGCTGTCGTAATATTAATAGTTAATCAAAGCCGCACTCGATATTGCCGAAACTTGAACAATTGTTTGTATGTGATAAATTTTCGAAGATTTTCCGTCTTTTTGAATTGCGCTAAGTTTACCGTTCCCTTTTACTATTGTTTGACAACGGTTGTTAAGAGTGAGCTCAGTACTTCTTTCACTTGTGAACCGGCAACCTACATACATACATATCCTCACGCCAGGTCCCTTGCAGGGTAGGCTGAGAGCACCGAGTGACAAATAGCTCTATCCTTACATACCTGCTGCGCCTCCTCCACATTCATCATACTCTTCATACATGCGTGCCGGTTTTGGAGGCAACCTAGTCTCTATAATAAGCAAAACAATTAATTTATTTATTATGTTACAGAATTAGATCAGTTATTATTATGGATTTTATTATTATTTTGCCTTGACATAATCAACACAACCTTCTTATCTAAATCTAGACTGAGAAACCACATACGTAAACTAAATCATAAATTTAGAACGGGATGGTTGGACTATCAAACGAATTGAAGTTTTAGGTGTGGACACGTCTGATTATTATTCACGAAGAGTGATAAATAGAAACTAGAAATTCTCGGTATTTAGTGCTAATCGTCGTATTCCAGTTGCTCGAAATTAATGGTTTCGAGTTTGGCGGATTTCCACTGGCGTGTGAATCCGCTCAATTTGCAGGGATCAGTCAGGTAACTGTAACATTTTCCGGTGCGGCGTCCGCTGTCCAATGCACCGTTAGTCCGATCGTTATACAACAGCGTGATTAAATTTTTCCACGTATCATAAAAACATCATGTTTAGTGAACGTCAAACGGATTGAAAAAATAAGTCTATTAAAAATTATTGAAAATTTCGTACTAATTACCTGAGACGTTGTCGACAATGTTGTCCTGTAATTCTCTTTTTATATATAAATCTTTCGTTTATTATTATTATTATATTATTGACTTGTTAATTTTCTTAACTTGCGAAATGTTCTTTTTCTTCTTTTTCATATTCTTAAGTTGTTCTCTTAAACATTTTTTTACATTAAATGAAAACTAAACGTATAGTTTTTCGTTTTTCTTGTTTCCTATTTTTGCTCTAAAATTAGATTTTCTTCAAAACTTTGCTGCTACGTTATGTGAACCGATCACGCCATAATGACTTCGTTTACATATTATTATAATAATAGTTTGCATTGTCGTATTTTGTTTCGAATCGTTAAGTTTACCTTCTGGACTCTAATGAGACAAAACATTATTTCTTGGTTGTTGATTGAAGATTGTTCTAACAATCTTTAAGTTTATTCTGTCCAGTTGTTATTTGTTGCTTTAATTTACTTTTGTAGTATTTTTCATTATCAGTATCTATATATTTTTTTAACGGCCTTACCTTCTCGTTCTGTTATAAGACCCATTTCTAACAATGAACCGATACAGAGCTAATCACAAAGATGATTGTGTACATAACCATTTACTATGATTTCTTAGTATTCAATAAGCAATACTCAGTGTTTAAGAACTGTTCATTTACTTTGTGTACGTACGTGCGACGACGCCGTCACCCACACACGTTTTCCCGCTGTTGTTATACTCAACCATGCAATAAAATTTAACGACGTCTAATCTAATTGTATTTACTGTTTATTACTACAATGAAATTATTCTGGTATTTGTGGTGTTAAATGTAATGTAATGTTTGCTTGGTACTAGGTGTAAATATAGAGTCATCGCTATAATACGGATCACATTTTAATTACCTGGCTGGTGGATAAACAGCCCTTCGATCTGTGAACCTCGGTCCCTTGTCTAAAGGGTTGACAGTCCCGTGTCCTCCGTCAATGTGTTCCAGTAAAAGGTGGTACAATCCCATTTCAAGAAGATGTTCGTTACTTTTATTCAACTCGACCTCGCTCATACGTAATCTTTTTTACATTTCGTCGGTCTCATTTACACTATCTATCCTATTTATAGCGGCACTCGCAATGTATACATTTATTTAATTTCCAATGTATATATATATATATACATAGTATTTGTTAATTAATATAAAGATGTACATATTTAAGATACGCAAGCTCTCAGATATCTGACGGTATCATAAAATCTTATGGCGTGGCTATAAATATAATATTGAGAACATTTTATGATGGTTTATGAGAGGTCAACTAAAGCAGTATATTGCTTATGAACGTCGAATGTAGTATATTTTTCAATCATAAAAATCGTTAAATCTGTAATTTTACTTCATTGCTTTCGTAATTTTTAGCTTTATTTTTTGTTCAATATCGTTGGGCTTCACGGGGTTTTAATAAAAAAACCATACATCATTAATCTCAATGCTTAGTAGTGAGAAAAAAATGGAACTGGTATAATTTCAAGACAAGGAACTATTTAGCTTGTACAATCTTTACGGAATCCGCTAATGGGATAATGTACTCTAGGGGAGATTCGTAGGCAACCGTTATTTACATAAGTTGTCATTAACACCAACCCTCTCTTTTTTCCGCTCTTGAACCCATTTACAAGTACCCTCTCATAATGGGAGCGAAAAAAAAAGGTACTCCTCTGCCTACCCTGAAGAGGTATCTTCGGGGATTACGGGCGTGAAATTACGCAGGTTTACTCACCGTTTTTTTCCTTTACCGTCATGAGAGGCGTATTGAATCTGAAAAAAGTACATAACTTTGTACAGTTGGAGGAATATAGAAACTAAGATTTGAACCCAAACCTCTGGACTGCAAGGCTGAAATCAAAACGATTATGTATATAAGGGCTTGAAATAATGAATAAAGTCGTGTTGTGCCACGCGGGGAACGGAAGAGACGCCGCCGGTAGTACGCACACTGAACTGAAAAGCCTTTCTTCATCGACATCAAACGATTTTCAACCATATATGTATGCCAGTAATACGAGCTATTATAGTGAACACACTAAATATGGTACATTTCGAATTTACTCTCTTTTTCCAGCGACGAAAGGCGATTATTTTTGGGATGGATAATATAATATTACGTACCGATGTGCTTGGTGGTGTAAAGTACAGTCAGCATAAAAGGTATTTTGTTGTTTTTTTTTGTCTGCGAATTAGTCCGAATTATTTCTGATCAATCGGGATCCTGAAGTCGATGTCGATGCATTCCAAAATATCCACTGTAGTCTCCTTGAAAAAAATTCTACGAGTACGAAAGTGTTTCGACTAAGCTCACAATAAATAGTAATTTCGAATGCTTCTTTCTGGCTTAGTGCCTACCATGTTTTTTAAAGTCTAATGTATGCCTTAATATATGTGTGGCTTGGTCCCGCTCCCCATATTAAATTGTAATTATCCCCTTGAAATGTTATCAACATTAATTTTGTTACTTAATTAATCACTTATTAAATTTGCGATGTTCGTTGTGTTTTGATGTCTGTACAGAAACGTTTAATAGTACAATTCGGTAAAGTCTTCAATGGCTCAATTTTCCGCTCCGTTGATTCTGTTTCGTCTTTGATGTTATCACTAATTAGTTAAATACTATTAACCGGAATAGACGTTCAATGCTCCAACGCAGCTGTCTGCATAAATTCAATTTTAACGTGACCTTTTTTATTTTCCGATGAAAGTAGTTTTAATGAGTCTACAAAGACAAAGGTGTTTTTCTCATTTCGAGAAAGTTCTTTGTATTTATTTTAAATTCACTGCCCATACTAACATCTTACTTACTATTTTCTTTAACGTTACGTTGAATTTTATAAATAAATAAAAAATCTTTCTGAACACTTAGTGTTGGCTTTATTTAACATCAAGGAAAATTATTTACGACGATAAATATGAAATTGTATCAAAATATGTACAGTATATTTGATTTCATTACATAGATGCAGAAAGCTTTATACAATGGTCTTAATCTTTTGCACTTTGAGACGAAACCTGTGCTTTACGGCGGAACCATACAGGGGTTGATGCTAAGCGTTGCGACACACGGATACACACTCACACATGCATAAATTTGAAATGATACATTAAAATCAGAAAGCGAAACGAAAATTCTGGGGCACGTGGCGTTTTTTTTTTTTATTGTTGTTCTCAATCAAGAAATCATGTGTCACTCGTTTTGGTGATGTTGCATTTTATGAACGGATTCTAAATTGTTATCCTTGTCATATGTTAAGTACCGCCGCGAAGTTATAAATTTTAATGATCCCTATATTTTTATTATTCGCGACTCGATGCCAAGCGAAATTAATATTATATGCATATATTTCACTGATATGATTTAAACTATTGCAGGTTGTGTCGATGACTAATCTATTGTGGTACCGAGTAGTGATATATTCTACATCTACGCACCATTGATAATGACTCGGAACGCTTAATGTGCCGCTTTACATACCGGAAGCGGCTCAAACAACTACCAGTTGTTCCATTTTACGTACCGTTAACGTCAAACATGAGCAATAAGCCGATACAATAACTGTGATATATTGTATGGGCGTACATTTTATTGCTAATTGTACGGTGTGACCGTTGGCAAACCAATACGAAGATGCTAATATCAGTGAATGCGATCTCTTGTATCTATTTAAATATTAATTGTTTTGGTGTGTAATGGCCGCCTGTTTGGTGTTGTTGCTGTATCTGTTTTTCGTTAATTATATATTTATTTATCGAATACCTTATTCATGGCGATATATTCATTGGTTTGGTAAAGTCTAACGCTCACGGAGTTTCTTTTTACGATAGATACGATATGGCAAAGATAGTGACCTTTCCATTTTCTAGAATGGTATGAAAATTGTACTGGATTTTAATAATTATCTGGAACAAAATTAAAACTTCAGTTAACCAAAGGAAATTCTTTAGTAGTTTATATTCACCTTAAAATAAACTGCTTTGCTGTGATCAAAATGGTATTGTGTACATTAATTTAAAAAAAATACGAAGTGTACATGGCAACCCTACGGATGATTAAATCCGTATCAAATTCGAGGCAACAGTTCCATGCAAACGACTCGCTCGTCCTCATTCAATCGCATTACGTCTTTTATAACTCCGCGCACTTCATTAAACCTTATTTACGTGTTTTCTTATGTTTTTATCGCCTAACAAAGCTACATATAACAACTGGCCGAAAATACCGTGAAAAAAGTGTAGTTCGACTTCTCAGTTTCAATGTACGTAGGTACATTACTTGTTTTAAATATCCAAGTAAAATTTTATATATAATATTTATATAAATAACTGTTAAAAAATTAAAATGACGTCTGTAATATTCAAAGAGATGGCAAAGGAGTATAGTATAGTTTAACGTTTCTTCAGTTAATATTAATAATTTATATTTTAAAAAAAAGATTTGTGTATCGAAATAATTCTTAGTTCTCGAAGTGATTAGATACACATGTTTTATGTAAAATCAAAATATTCCTGTTACTTCCTAGGGTAAACTTGATTCAAGCAGTACATTTAACGTATTCAAAATAAAGCTCCACAAGCTGATCAATGTTTATCAGCAACCATAATTGGGAACGGGTATATATTTTTTGCGATATCCGAACTGTTTACACGCATCTTATTATGATTTCGTCATATTTACACACAAACTTTTTACGAAGGATGTGCCGGAAATGTTTATGTTAAGCGAACGAACGAATGGAACTTTGAACGAACGAATGGAACTTTGAACGAACGAATCGCCCGTTCTTCTCTCCTTTATGTTTTCTTTTTTAATATTCGCGTTTTTCATTACCGTACCGTAATACGAGATTGCTGATACGTAACTAAGTGCTCCTTATTGTGAAAAGGGAAAGTACAAATTAATGTATAAATTTGTTTTTCTTTCCTTTATGTAACGGAAGTGCGACCTCGATCCTTAATTGCAGTGGCCGTTTTTTTTTAAAATTTCCAAGAATGTTTATTAATGTGCATGGTTAGTTATTTATTTTACTTTATGTATTGTTAACTTGACTGCCTCCTTGATTGAGTGACCGGCTGCAAACGCGTCTGTTGTTTAAAAGATTATGTGGTCGGGAAACGTATTATTGAGTTTTTGTAACTTGAAATTCATAGCGGTAACACGGAGTCTCGATTTGTACCTCATATATTAACAATAGGCTCGCCCCCCACTATACCATGTTGGGACCAGCAAAGGATAGTACCTATAGATAACCAGTAACACGTGTGAGTGTACTGTCTGCGTAAACCTCCGGAAAAAAATAGGCGTGACGTTACGATTTAATATGACGTATTGTTAATTCAAATTTAAATTCGCTTGATGTCGTGTTTATTCGCATTACGGTTGTAATATCGACATGTTTATATCAGCACGATGCATTTAGGTTAGCATTAACGTTAACGTGACACATGGTTTTTCCTTCCACTTATAGGTACATATATAACTGACACAGTTTTAGATTCAATTGAAAGTATATTTAATAGCCTGTAAATTTTCCGAAAGTCGATAAACCTTAATATTGAACGCGTAAACCGACATTATATATGTATTTTTTAATGTTTTACACAATTCTGCCTGTTGCGAACACGAGGCTCGCTTCTCAGAAGACGTTTATTTGTTGAGAACGGCGTTTAACCACTGTTTGCCATTCTGAGGACATTAAAATGGCGCGCCACTTGTTTATTTACAAATCAATTTACGGCGTATAAACTTTTAAACTTGAACGTTTCGGATAGTTAGCAAATCAGCACTAAGCGGAACACACCAGTTTTATGCATTTGGCTAATACGCTTTTTTTGCCATTAATATTATTTACATTTTGACTATGATATTGACATACTAAGCCTGTGTTTGCTAAATATTGTTTAATAGTATATTTGTTATTCTCAGATTTTGAATAGTTCATGCAAGCGCGACTCCTGGGCCGTAATTCGATTCTCGAATTAGGCGAAGTATTTCGAAGGTTTTCGATTTTTAAATTCCCAGTAGTGCCCGTATTTTGTGTCCGATGAATGGCAATAGGCTCACCAGCTTCCATGGACAATAAACCGTAAGAGATTAAAACGAGGGAGTACTACACTCCTCTGCCTACCTCTACGAGGAATTACCGGCACTATGTTATGTTTCCTATGAAATTTCAATGTACTCTGTGTCCTCGCCGCTTATGTAAGTACCGGATGTAAAATCCCGCGTAGGTCCGTTTAAACCATCATTGCCCTCGTTTCGTCCAAGGCTCCTACTCCTCGTACGTATCTCACGCTGATTTCCCATGACGTGCCCATCGTATTACGAGCTTATGGTGATTAACGATGCTAATATATCATAGCGGAGGTTGCCGCGTAATCAAACTGCCAAAATACAAGCGTATTTCCGACCCCATTGGTGTGTAGGTGTGTAATCACGTTATGTGAGCGACCTCATTGAATTCGTACATACATACGTGTACCGATGTACATACGATAATTGAATTCTGATAATTCCACACATTATACACCGTAATTAATATTTATCTGTTTGCTGATACTGTGCGCTCTCTGTATTACTGGATGTGATTTTTGCAGTGTTGTATCAATGGATTGTTGATTAAAGTTCGCGATATTCGATTTCGTAAATTTTAACTGGTTATTATTGCAGGGCTGTCGACAACCAGGGCTGTACTCTTTTTATATAATTTAGTTCGTTAGGTTTTTTTTGCTAGTATGTAATTTAGTCTATCTGTCGTGCATTGCCAATAATTTGCGTATACATTCAATTATAGTTGAAAAGTCGTCGGAACTAATATCATCATCATCACCAGCCTATTGCAGCCCACTACTGGACACAGGCCCTGAGGGGTCTTGCCCATAACCCCTACGCTGGCCATGGGGGTTGGGAATCTCTGAGCACAGCTTTTCGCACCGTCTACTCTGCTGCCCATAGGCGACCGCGCCATACCGCGATGTGCCAGCGGTGGATTTAGTCGCCTCTTACAACACCCTGTATCCCGGTACGGGGTCAGATAATGTGTTCTTACTCCGCCTCGACAAGGAGAACACGGAGAACTAATAAAATGTCTTAACACATCACAAGTCTGTCGAAACTTACATAGCTCTATTAATTGTTTTACTGTCGTTGGCTCTCGTTTTCAACAACCCCGGGTCTTAGTTCCGAAGCGCAGTCCAGGCGCTCGCATGTAACAAGGCCACTGCTATCACCAACACTACAAGTAACCGATCGATAATTGTATAGAGTTGCGTGCGTACTTCGCGGAATCGCCCCGGACTGCGCTCGTCGATTGCGGTTTGACGAAATCGAAACGGATGTGATTGCTAAACGACTGGCCGTTCATTGCAAGCGTTATTTATTCTTTAAATATGGATTTCTGAACATCTTTTGGGATAGTAATATAACACATTTTGTTCAAAAGAGTCTGTTTACACGCACTTGGCAAATGTGGAAGACAATTTCCAATCCTTTCCCTATCATAGAGGTGATTTATTTCCAAAAGTCGAACGAAAAAAG